>JANHFL010153163.1:0-10651 GCA_032468155.1 Oxyrhabdium leporinum
CAGTCTTATATTGTAATCCTCAGGGGTCTTTTCAATGATATTTTCTTTCATATTATCACATTTAAATTTCCAATAGACGAACAAGATTTTGGTAATATGTTGTTCTTCCTTTCATCAGCAGGTGGCACTCTTTAGTTAAATTTCAATATTAGTCCATTTTCCAATCTTCCACAATGTACAAATAATGTCAATTTTGGGTAGATAATCCCAACGTTTCAAAATGCCTGTCCAGTAAAACGCCTGTCCAGTTTAGAAGTCCAATTTTCTGTATTTTTAGCAAATTTTCTGTCTTTTTCCCCTCTAATTCCTCCTTTGAATTTAATATTTTTTTCAAAGTGTCACTGCTAATTAAGTAATTGTGAATCCTTTTCCAGATTCTTTTTGTGGTTTCAAATAGGATAAAAAGTTCTTCTCACCCAGTTCCAGACACTGTTCACCTACTTTGCCCCAGCACTATTTTTCAGCTGTCCCAACTTCATGGTGGCCATCTTAGACTGCTTTGTCTCTTCATTGTGGCATAGAGGGAAATAGCCCGGGGGTTCACCAGGAGAGTTGCGATCTCTCCTGTGACCTCACCGAGCACCCCTCCTTAGCTTCGCCGCCCCTCCAAGGCAACTTTGGCTCCTTTCAGAGCCCACCAAAAAGGAGAAGCCAGCACAGAAACAGAAAGCTCCGTTTCTCTGGGTCTGGTAACGTCACAACGTCAGCCGGACGTCCTTCCTTCCCACACTTGTGATTTGTAGAGTTTCATGATGAAATGCATCTTGAGAAAGTGGTCAGTGAGTTAAATTTCTTAGCCATGAAAACCAGCTGAGTGACTTTGGACCAGTCACTCAAACTCAGGCTAACCCACCTCACTGGATATGTCTTCCACCTTGAGTTATTTGTAAAAATATTTTGAAAGTAATTTAAATGACAATAAGATCTTTTTAAGCTAAATGTATATTAGGAAAGCATATGTGTGTGTGTGTTCTAGCAAGATTTAAACTTGTTCCTACAATTTTCTTGGCAAGATTTCGGAAGTGGTTTGCCCTTTCCTGCTTCCTAGGGCTGAGAGATAGCATAGCTAATCGGTGGCAGCTGGTACATTAATATGTGCTTTAGATCATACACTTATCAGAGCCCCTCCTTCTGATATTTACAGTGGAGAGGTTTTTTTTTTGTGTGGACAGCTCTATATATTCTTTTTTAGAAAGAACGATATCACAAGTATGTTGCTTCCTGTTTGATACTTATATATTTCCCTAAACTGTAAAATGTCTGAATAGAGCCATACTTCTGAAAATTCTAACTTCTGACAACCCAATAGTTTAGTGACATTTCATTTAAAAAAGATTCCTCTTCATGACTACATACATTTTTCAAATATGAACATCTTTTCTATCCTTGACATAGCCTCATTTTTTCTTAACATAAGCTGCCTTGAATATTCTCAAAATACTTTTTCCTCTCATATCTCCTCACATCATTCATTCTTTTATCAATATTTTGTATGTTTCTCCTGTTAATGGTTTTCTACACTTGTAAGTCAAAACGGATTGTAACTATACAAAGTTGTAATTCTTCTACTGATTGTTTTAAAAACAGGACATTGGTGCGAGTAATTGGACTTTTAAATGCCATTTGCACAAAAGAAAGAGAACTTGAAATACTTGCCAAGTTCATGATTCATGTTTCTTGGCATATATCTCTATGATACTCTATGAAGATAAACTTTTTAAAATATTTGGGATTTTTAAAATGTAGGATTAAAACTTAACTAGACATCTCTGAATGGTTCATGTCAGCTCATCTCATAGCATTAAGGCATGGTTCTTTTATTTGTGTCCCAATTCTGCTAGATCACATTAATTTCTAACTCATCTCCGTGGGTCTTATTTTCATTTTTGGATTCTAAACTTCTTGGAGGTAAAGAATGGAGTATTAGTTTCTTATAAAATCCTGTAAATTATCAAGAATATGAGCAACAGATGAAGAATAATAATAGCCCATATCTACTAATGTAGGTTTATATTAATGGACATATTTTTATTTCCCAAGAAACTAGGAAATAATTTTTCCCTATAAATTTCAATACCATAAAAAGCAATAGATACATTTATTCTGTCTCATTAACTTGAGGAATTCTCTAATATCTAAGACAACACATTATGTGATAAAAGACTTGCCAAATTAGATGAATACAATAAGTAGATTTTGATATTAATAATGTTAATAGTCACACTATAATAATATTCAGGATTGTAAACTATGGTCTTGAATCTTAGGATCAGTACTTTCTTTCCAGACCTGCTTCATTCATTTAATTTTTTTAATCTCAGAAGCTAGACATTTCTGGGAGTCGAAGTTCACATGTCTTAAAGTTTCTACTTATCCATCTTTGCTAAAACCAATGGTTGCAAATGTCTATGGAGGTTCTCAGTTATCCAGGTCATGGATGTCCCACAGGTTCTTTCTTTGAAAAGACAACTGGACTTTCTTGTTTTCTATGATTGGAAATAAAAATCTCAATTCAATTCTTATTCATCTATCCATTTATTTATTTATTTGTATCCCACCTTTATTATTTTTACAAAAAAACGCAAGGCAGCAAACATATCCAACACATTTTCGTCCCCCTGTTTTTCTCACAACAATCTTGTAAGGTGAGTTAGGTGAGAGAAAGTGACTGGCCCAACATCGCCCAGCTGGCTTGCATGGCTGAGGCAGGACATACACTTTCTACCCTAGTGTCTTAACCACTAGATCAAACTGGCTCTTATCTTTTCTTGTATTCTAAATATTATCTCGTATTCTTTTCTGTGAAACATTAGCTTGCTAGGGTGACACAATTGCCAGTGGAATAGGGAATATAACTCCTTTGTATATTTTTAATTTGTATGTGTGTGTGCATGCATCTTCAAATCATTCTTGACTCCTGGTGATGGTCTGGACAAGTCCCTGCAGATTTCTTGACAATTTTGTGGAAGTGATTTGCCATTGTGTCCCTGACTGAAAGAGAATGATGGCCCAGGATCACTTAGTTGCCTTTGTGTCTAAGGTGGGACTAGAACTCACCTTCTCCTAGTTTCTGACCTAGTGCCTTACGCAATACTCCAAAGTTGCTCTCACAGTACCTTGCCTTTTCCATTGATGTAATTTTCATTAAATTGGTCATTATATTTCTTCTGTTGTGAGAATTTACCATTGGGGTGGAAGAAATGGATCCATAGGACCAGGGATCATGCTCTTTTTTATGTGATTTTAATGTCACATAGAAGATTGTGTCTTTAACACTGATATAGTGACTTCTACATTCAAGAATGTTGATGTATCATATTGTACTTTAGTAGAACTACAATCTTCATGTTCTTCGAAATACTTCAAAATAGTATTTTATATTCTTACGATGACTAAAATCTTGAGGCCCATGTCTTGTCTATGAAGCAATAGTGTGTATAGGTATCACTGTTCTAATAATTGGTGTGTGACTCTGAAATTATATTTTTATTATTTTATTTATTTAATACATTTATATGCCACCCATCTTGCACCAAATCTTTCTTATTTGCAGCCCAGACAGTTTCCATATCAGCTATGAATTTAACCCAGAGAATAGATGCAGAGATTTGTATTACTGCTACAGTAGAGATATTTTTTCTCATATGATACAGAAATTGTGCATTAAATAATGATGTTACATAAGGTCTCTAATTATATTTATGAAGAAGTGAGTTTCCTGGGAACTAAAGCAATTCCACTTCTACAAAATTATTCCCATTCCAGAATTATTTAGAAAGATTTGTACAAATTCTCTTATTAAGAAAAAAGAAAATTAAAATATGTACATTGTTGAAAGCTGATATGAAAGGTATGTATTATAGGAGAGGTCTTGCAAAAGATGAACAGGTTAAGAATATTTAATACTAAAATGCATAAAATATGTTCAAGCGGTGTTTTTTTATATAAGGTAAAGTTTGCTTATATCTAAACATTTACAAATGAAGAAATATATTGAAATAACTTCCATCAGTTCATTCAGAGGAAAGAAACCTTGTTTTTGATTCATTCATTTAGTCAACATGAGTTTTTCTTTTCAGTTCCATTTTTCCCTAACTTGCCATCTGATTTATTACAATTTTTTGTCAAATGTTCCATATGGATCACTTCTAAATATTAACTATTTTTATGATGAACTGAAGACAGTGAAAATGATAATGATAATATTTTGACAATATTGTTGAATTAGACTTCATCAGTAGATTTGAATCTATATGTTTAGATATTTATCCAAGCCAATGCCACTGCAAGTGTTAAAATAAGAGGGCAAATAAAGAATATTCAGTTCTCACTAACTGCTAGTGTAGTGAATGACCACTGTTTGAACTTTTCATCAAAATTAGACTTCTGTCTATTCATTTCTTAGCCAATTCCTTTATTTCTCTCTCTGTACTTCTCATGTAAATGTGTGCCTATCAACCTAAGCTTCTGAAGTGCCCTTTACCTCAACTGTTATTTGTTAATAAGCTGTCGTATTCTTTTTAAGCACTGACATTTGTTCATCATCATTATATTTTTCCTCATAATTGAGCATCAGGACAAAAATATTGATACTTACAAATATATTTTTCTGCCATTTGTACTCCTTCAGTTTCTGGTCATTGATTCTTTTTCTTGCTGATTCTTTTCTCCTGGTTGTCCACATTTTCTTTTTCCTTTTTCCTTTTGAGGTTCTTGGGAGACTACCGGTAGTTCTTACAGATGATGATAGGAGCTATAATCAAAGAACATCAGGGCATCCAAGGTTGGGAGTAGCATCATTCCTGTCTTCTTATTAAGTTTCATCCTTCTGAAAATAAGTGTGGTGTCCTAACTAGGATGCTGGACTTAAACTGAAGATCAGGGTTCCAATTCCTACTCAGCCTTGAATTTACTGGGATACCCTAGGACAGGAGTATCAAACTTGTGTCATCACGTCATCATCATGTGATATATCATGACTTTCCCCCCTTCGCTAAATTGGGGTGGGCATGGCCAGCACGTGACGCATCTGGCCCGTGGGCCGCATGTTTGATACCCCTGCCCTAGGACCAACTTTCATAAGGTTGTTTGGGGGACGATAAAAGAATTAGGGAAGAAATCAAATATGATTTATGGAGTTCTTTTGAAGAATAAAAGATAGGCCATAATTTTAGTTTTTTTCAGGCATTCTTACAATTATAATATGTAGTCTGAAATGGATCTCTCCTTCCATGTAATTGTATTGTATGTATAAACCATCACATTGTATATATTAAGTATTGAAAGAAAAGAACCTGAAACACTTATTAATGGTCAAAGAAGATACCTCATTAATCTTATCTTTGAATCCTATGCTTAGGGTTCCACTTTTGCATTAAAAAACAATTTGATTAGGAATAAATTAGCAGATGTAGGTTTGTAAAAATACTTTACCACTGAAAGCAACCCTGAAAATACAAATAGCCTTTTTGGTGATTTTAAATTTGGAAATGCTATAGACTAAATATTACCATACTGTAGAGCATGCTACAATTCTAATTTGCAATGAAGATCAATTATTTAATATTATTTTAATAAAACAGGAGGAACATCCCTTCTCAAAATTCAGAGATGATTTAATAACATACTTAGTTTGATTCCAAATATTAAATATCCCCCCATAAGAAAAAGGCAGTGAACACATTCGGTAATGGAACAAAAGATGATGTATTGGCTAGACTAAGAAGATCCTTTAACACATGAAGTAAAAATTACCCCATTTTATATGGGGTACTAATTGTCATTATAGTTTTCAGAATTTTATTTTAATTGATCCTGAAAGTATTTGTCAATAAAGTAGTTTACCAGCATATTACTCATGGAAAATAACTCTTAACAGACTTTTTAATAAAATCCATAGAGTTTAGGGCAATCGGTATATTGGTGATAAAACATTTCACATTTTATATTATTTCCAAATTGTTTACTTTCAGTATAGCATAGATCAAGAATGGGCAAACTGCAACTCACAACCACAGTGGTTTCTAGAACTCTATACAGCACTCTGAATAGGCAAGCTAAACTTTTATTTGTGGAATTTTAAAGGGAAAAATCTATTACACTCTTTAAAAGCTTTAACTTTGGGAGATGTATTAGAAACATTAATTTTGCCTCCTTGTAACGCCACATTTCTGCATATGTAAATAGTAATAATACAGCATTTCAGTATTTCCTTGAGATCTTCAGGTAGAGTAAAATATTGTATTGCTGCCCCCAGACTGTACTTTGTTGAAAACCATTGCTCACTGTTGCTCACATTGCATTGCTCACATTGCAAACAAAGTTTTATTTGGGGGGGGGGGAACAACATAAATAAATGATTTTAGCAATTTCATTCCATTAGATGGAATGAAAGTTGAAAGAACTTTAGACAATTGTATGCAAAATATCACCAAATTTCATAGAAACTTCAGTAGCTACAAACCTTGCATTCTCCCCATCCAAATACCTATATTTATTTTAGCAGGCTGGGACAACTTTATCACTGTAAAGTGTGCCAAATGTTAGAGAAATAATTGAAGGAGATTTTAAACTATATTCCTGTAAATACCTATTATTTTTTAGATTTGAGAGAGGAGAGGATTTAATTACATTTCCTGTGGATTGGCTGCTAGATTTTTATATAAGAGGAAGGCATTGTGGAAAGAGATGTGCCCTTTTTCAAAATATAGTTAATTTGATATCAGAGGCTGATGAGAACTATTTACTCACCTTTTTTTTAATAAAAAACCCCCAAACCTCTCCATAAGACAGGTAAGAAAGTTAGGTAATATAACAAGAAATGTACTTCTACAATTTATAAGGACAGATTATGGAAACAGTTAAGCAATGTTTTCCCCCATTTAGGCTATGTGAAAGGACATCCAATATTAATCTGATTGCAAAGACTGCCAGATTTAAGGGTAGGTCTGTCGGTCATTGGATCCAAGACCAGATCATTCACAGGTAGTCCTCAACTTTATGTTGCTAAATGAAACATTTGTTAAGTGAGTTTTCTTGCCAATGTTGTTAAGTGAACAATTGCAATTGTTAAGTTAGTAACATGGTTTTTAAGTGAATCTGGCATCCCCATTGATTTTGCTTGTCCGTAGGTCACAAAAGCTGATCGCATAACCCCAGGACACTGCAACCCTTATAAATATGAACCAGATGCCAAGCATCTGAATTTTGATTGTGTGAGCATGTGGATGCTGCGACAGATGTGAAAAACTGTCATAAGTCACTTTTTTCAGTGCCTGTCAGACCTGCCATTAACTGATCCCTTAGGGGAAAAAAAGACTTCGACTCCATTTAGTTAAAACAAAAGGTTCTTTTACTAAGGATGTTGGATGCAGTTCAGGCAAGCCAGCTCTGAAAGTACTTTGCTTGCTGGATACAAAAATAAGGTGTAGGTTTGTCCCCAGCCCATCCCTCCCCCCATGACCAGTCCATATCCAGCCAGCTCACTAAGATGGTTTGAGAACTCTGAGATGTTTGGGAGTAATCCGCATATTTCTTAGGGCGCTTGGCCATGGGATGGTGGTACAAACAGGATCCGGCTGCTCTGGTCCTTCTCACCTGTCATCCCCTCTCCCAATTTCCTTTCATGTACACACAAAACTTTTATTACCCTTTCATCTTTCTCTCTTTCATCCTTCCCCCCACTTCTTTTTTTTTAATGGCAGGATGCCTGTAAGACCCCCCAAGCCGAGCCAGGCAGATCTGACATTCTGCCCCTTGACAGAGATGTTAGCCCTGCAAAAGAAAAAAGAGAGGGGAGAGAGAGATACACAAACTTTCCCAATTAGTAGACAATTCAATGTGGCTTATTTGGGTATCGGTCATTGCATTTTTTAAGCAGTTTGGGGGCTTTAATATGTTCGGAGCTGACTCATTCAGTTTCCCTTTCCAGGCTACAAATACTGAATTTTCCCCCAATGTATGTGAGAGTCCAGAATGTCTTTGGTGTCAAAGTGTTGCTTTCCCTTGATCATAATGGGGTTGGGAGGGGGTAGTGGTTTGGGACACGGGGAAGATGTGATTTCTGGTTTCAGTAGGCTATACTGAAATACCAGGTGTTACTAGATTAATAATCCTCTTGACGGGGAAGGGTCCAATGTATTTCAGCCCCAATTTCTTTAATGGTTGTCTAGATTGTACGAATTTGGTAGAGAGATAGACCTTGTCTCCCACCTTAAAGTCCTTTGTCTTGATGGTTTTTATGTGATCTATGGCTTTGCAATTGGCTAAAGGGTCTTCAAAGCGCTTCCCAAGTGCAGACATGAAGCTGTTGAAGTTTCTCAGCTACATCTTTGTAGAGGGTGACCATCCATTCAGCTGCAGTCCCCTCTAATGCCATGGTCACACATTGCCCCTTAGCCCCTTCAATGGTTATACTCTTGCATGTCTATCCAAACTTGTGTCAGGAAGAACCCCAATTTCTTGGGGTCTCCATTGAACTTTACTCCCAGGACTGGTATCTTGCATCCTCTCTATCCTGCTGATGCTGCTCCTACAGCTGGTGCAGGCTGGGCTGCAGGACCAGGTTCTGGGGCAGTTGTGGTTGCCAAGGGGCTCCCTGCTGTCGCCATTGCAGTGGCAGAGGTAGCTGCCCCCTTGCTTGCCATGTTTGGAGTTGGCTGGTCAGTGGGATGTGCCTCCCAAGCTAGGGCTTCTCAAGCTTTGAGACTACCAAAAACCCCTCTCAGGAACTTTATGGCTTGTTCCTACATTCAGTCCTCTCACTCTGGCTCGCCTGTGCTCAATTCTTTCTTCAGTTCCTCCAGCTCCACTTGGGTCTCTCACTACCTTGGCCCCCATGGTTGAATGTCACTCCCATGGGTTTCTCTTCCCATTCTTTCTTTTTCCCCAACCCCGAGGCACCATCAGGGTGGTGCAACCAAGAGGAAGAATGGCATAAAAAATAAAATTATTTAAAAAAACCGGGGAACAAGATATTCTGAATTATGCTTCAGGGAATTTTGTCACAAGAAAAGTAATCTATAGGGATGTATGCTCATTGTAACTCATCCACTACTAACATCAGACATTCAGGGTTTTTTTAAATGTGAAAACAATTTTACATTATCTAACAGCTCAAAAATCACATCTGAAATTTGATGACTTCCACATAAATTGTTTACACATTCGAATGCAAGTCATAGGTATCTTGAAATATAATTGGGCTTCAAAATGGATGCAGATGACCTCAGAACTCTTCCTAGTGAAGCTGTGCATAGCTTGCTCCTGTTTTCTGCTTTTGTTGGAGAGAAATCAGCAAATAACATTTATGGAAGCAGAGCCAAATCTATCACCATAAGGATAGTGACTGGCTTTCCCTTACCAGAAGCATAAACAGGGGATATCCGTACATCTTCTTTAACTGGTTGCCCAACTTACATAAAATATATAGTTTATGTGTAGCTGTGATATGTGACATGGCTAA
Organism: Oxyrhabdium leporinum; assembly: GCA_032468155.1. Lineage (NCBI taxonomy): Eukaryota > Metazoa > Chordata > Lepidosauria > Squamata > Cyclocoridae > Oxyrhabdium > Oxyrhabdium leporinum. Next base: position 9,464 of record JANHFL010153163.1, read on the forward strand.
TCATGTTCTGATGCTTTACAAATAATCTCTCTAACATGCTAAAGTCATACAAAAGCCATAAATATCTAAAATTAATTTAAACTCTATAGTATATGATTTTTATTTCTTTTAAATATAAAATGTTTATGTTGCCAGCGTGCTGAGCAGAAGTGAAGTACAAACAAAAGAAGACGGTATAAACATGAAGATTTACACAGTGTAAAAGGCTTTGGGATCTGTTTTGGTGCTTTAGTTATGGATAGATTGTATAAAGAACAAAAGACTTAAAGAGCAGTTTTATGTAGAGTTTATTTACACTTAGTAAAATATTTATACTAATGTGGGTTTAGAACATTCTCAAAAGAGTACTTAGGGTTTTCCCCCTCATTCTCTTTTAATTGTTTGCAAATGAAGTGAATTATGATGCTATTGCTCTATATGGAATATCACCTCCGTTTTCCCTCAGAATAATAGACTATTTTGTTGAGGTGTTGCACATAAGAGAAGCTAACTAAATCAGAACTCTTGTAAGTAATAAGGATCAATATGTAGGTCAGTTTTGGATTCCTCATATTTACATTTTTTTACATACATCTCATCTTTCTATATTAGATTGTAACTTTTTCTCCCAAAAATTCCAAATGAAAAGTGTTATAAAATGTGCATGCACATTCCCTTATAAATAACACATAAATGTGTTCTACATACATATTTGGCTATTGCATGCATCAGTATTCTGTTTAACGTAATGCAAATTTACTACTAATATATGCATACTTGTTTGCATATTTTTCCAATGCAGGCATTTTAATAGTTATTCAAAGTTAAGAGTAATATGTAAATATCTGTATTTCTTAACCACGAAACAACTGTGTAGTATATCTCTTTTGTATGAAATTGTAAGTCAAAGACTAGAGTAGCTGGAACGAGTATTGTTTTTTACCAGCTAACAGTTCATTGTAGTTAAGAGGCAGGGAAGAAATGAAGTTTTGGAAGAGAGATGAATTGTATTCACTATGGTTGTAATGATGAAACTACAACTTCTGGCAACCAGCAATGAACACCAACTAGAGGTTCTTACAACCCCACCAGAGGTGAAATCTAGCCGGTTCGCACCGGTTTAAGTGAACCGGTAGGGAAAATTTTGATTGGTTCGGAGAACCGGCAAATATCACCTCTGGCTGGCCCCGCCCCTGCCTACCTGCTCAC
>JANHFL010153272.1:0-10648 GCA_032468155.1 Oxyrhabdium leporinum
AATCATGGGTTATACCCAGCATTCCTTCTTCCATCTTGGCACTCCTCTTCCAGGTGCTGCACAGAACGGCCTTGACACTCCTAGAGAGAATTTTGTTTTGACTACAACCCCTCTAACAGCATGATAAAGTACCGCCTCCCTATTTCCCATGTGTAATTATGTGGCAGCCTGCAGAGGCCTCGGTTTCATGACTTCCAAGGCTGACACCTAGATTTAACTCCAAATTAACATCAGACCAACAGTCAAGTAAACAATACCCTAATCAAGAAACTGCCAGGGAAGCCAACAGCAAACAACCCAAGCAAAGAATCTCTAAGGCCACCCCCACCAACACTGATAGGGTAAGCTACTAGAATATAAACTGACAGCAAGCCACACTGGCACTGAGGATATTACCTAGTTTGGGTAATGAAATGTCTGCAAGAAAACAAGCAAGCTCAGAGAACACCAGGGACCATTATTATTATTATCTCTTTTATTCATTAAACGTGGGACTCAGTCAATTGAACATTTAAAAATGTATCACAAATATAATTGACTGGCACTGATGGTTGCTACAGGTTGCTACAGCATCTTAGGTATCAATCTATCTTTTTAAAATATACCATGTTCCAAGTAGCACAATTTTTTTGCAGTTCTGCTGGTATTATTGCAGGAAGCTGCAATTTCTTGATATATTTTGCAAAATTCTTAGACATGGTACCAAGTGCCCTGATGACAGTGGGTATCATTGTTACATGTTTCATCCATAATCGCGTAGTTTCGATGGCCAGCTCATGATATTTCGTGATTTTTTCCAGTTCTTTTTCTTCGACTCTGGCATCTCCTGGTACAGCGATATCAATAAATTGCACGTTTCGGTTTTCTAAAACTCTGATACCTGGCATGTTGTGTTCCAAATGACGATCTGTCTATGTTCAAAAGTCCCACAAGATGTTCACCTTCTCATTTTCGACAACTTTTTCCCCATCATTATTATTATTATTATTTCTATATTTAAAGTGAGCTGAAAACAAACTAGAGCAGATGGAGTGTTGGTTCTAGAATGTGAAAAGAGGAAGCAATTGTAACTGAAAACAGATTTGAAATATATACCGTTGTATCTTTGATAAAGGCACCAAGAAATTAGAAAGAGGTAGATAACATGGCAAAATAAAAAGGATAAAGTGGAGAAGTAACATTTAACGGAATGTTGAGAAAAAGATATAGTGTTTTCTTCATATGAACCATTGCAGTGCAATAGAAAGCATACTTAGGTGACTGGTAGATCTTAGTCTAAGTTGGAACTCTTTCAGAAACACTCATTGAAAATAAGCAAGTGGAACAACTTAAAGGGAGGGTAGAAAAACTGGCTCCTAAGTCAATTGAAAGATTATCTCACAAAAGAATATATTTTGATATTTTATATGAGAAACAATTTGATACTGCAGTCAACACAAATTGAGTTGACAATAAGTGCACCAGAATGTATACATTTTATAAAAATTCTGTTTAAATTGTATTTTAATCTTAATTGGCTATATGACCTATAGTTATACATAATAACTGAACTGTAGAATTCATAGTAGAATTCAAAGTATAAATTATCTCCCACAAAGCCCACTAGTGCTTATTGCCAGATTACTGTAGTGACCAACTTGTTTATAATAATTCTGTTCATCCTGTCATATTAAGTAAGAAGGCTTGCCTAAGATTTTTCTTCTTGTGAAGTTCCACCTTACTTAAAGGATAGAAGGATAGAAACTTTCTGATTTCAGGGATCCAAAACCCAGAGCCACACTGTTTTTGACATAATTAATCCAGAGTGTCAGGGTTCCGACCAGTGCCCTAATGCAATTAAGAGTCTCAAGCCATCTGGCAATAAAAATCCAGTCTTTTATTAGGAGCACCGTGTCAGCATTACGTAGGTGAAGCCAACTCTGACTTCACCCCCTTCATGTCTTGCCTCTGACTTTGTTCCCCCTCCCCCCCAAATATCTCACCCAGTCACATTCCCCAACGAGATAATTTCACAGGTTGTAGAAATTACTTCCTCCAGGTATTGCTGGTATCCCCAGAGATGGTCTTGACTTGCTCAGCCAGAATGCATCTTGTTATGGCTGAGGAGTAAATTCCTTGGTGCAACTGTGAGGTGCGATTTCCCATCCCGCTGCCAGGAAAGCTTCACGAGTTGACATTCGGCCTCTCTCACTTCCTGAAGGTGACCTACGTAAAGCAAAAACAATCTGAGTACAGGTATATCATTTACGGGTGAGATCTCTCCCCCCCCCAGGTTTGGTTGGGCTCTTTTCATGGAATCTAGCTATGAGGTGGTCAGCTTGTTTCTGTCCTTTACCCAGGTTGCCTCTGATAGATGGTAGTCCCTCCACTTGATTAGATATTGGAGTTGCCCCCTGTGCCACCTAGAGTCGAGGATGTGTTGCACCTCATAATGGGTTTGGCCCCCTATGATCCAGGGGCTCACGGGGTGGGGGTCTCAGGGTTGACCCAATCATAGGCTTTAAGAGGCTGCTATGGAACATCAGGTGTATTCTCCCCAGCAGCCGGAGCAGCCCCAGTTGCACTGTGACCAGGTTGGTGATCTTTACTATGGGGAATGACCCCATGAACTTAGGTCCCAGCTTCTTGCTGAAAAGCTTTAGCATTAAGTATTTTGTGGATAGGTAGACCTTTTCCCCTACTTGGAACAGCCGTTGTGGGGCTCGGTGTTTGCCTGTTGCTTATAGGTCTGTGCTGCCTTAGCTAGCCCTTTCTTGACATTTTTCCACGACGCTTTCAGTAACGACATCCAGTCAGTCAAACTGACTGAGTTGTGGGGTTCCCTTGGGTACTCCCGCATTGGGACAAAGTCCATACTGCTTACTACCTTGAAAGGGATTAACCCTGTGCTACTGTGAACAGCATTATTGTAAGCAACCTCTGCGAATGGCAGAAGGTCAGCTCAATTGGACTGCTGGTAGTTCACGTAGCACCTCAAGTACTGTTCTACCATGAAGTTCAATCTCTCTGCCCCGCCACTGGTGTTCAGATGGAATGCCGAGCTAAGGCCCTCCAGAACTTAGATGTGAATTGAACTCCTCTGTCCGAGATGATTCTGCGTGGTACTCCATGCAGGTGGTAGATGTGCTTCAAGAAGAGTTTGGCTAGTTGGTGAGTTGAGGGTAGTCCGCTGCAGGGTATGAAGTGTGCCTGCTTGGAGAATAAGTCAATCACAGTCCAGATCACTGTATTCCCCCCGCTCTTTGGCAATTCAACTATAAAGTCCATCGCAATTTCCTCCCATGGTCTTGTTGGCTCTGCTGGAGCAGTCTGGGGTGTCTTCGGGGTCTCCTTTTCATGGTGGCGCATATGGTGCAGCTTTTTACATAGCCGTCTATGCCTTCATGCTGGGCCACCACAATTGTCTCCTCACCAGGTGTAAAGTTTTTAGGAAAGTGGTCTGCTGATCTGACATCATGGCTTCTGCGGAAGATTGAGGTGCGTACAGACTCAGGGACGTAGAGTTTTTCCCCCTTTCACGCTAGGTCCTCCCTTTTTGTCAGGATGTGCTGGTTGTCATGGAACCAGGGAGCTGTTTCCAGTTCGGTTTTAAACTTTGTGATTAAATCATGGGTGGGTTCTGCCAGTCGCGGTGTTGTTAGAGGGTGGTCACTTGGGCTGCGGTTTGGGGAAGTGGAATGATAGCGTCTACTACCTCCTCTCGCTCGCATTTATATTGGGGCATGTGGGAGAGGGCGTCAGCTAGGAAATTCCTCCCCCTTGGGATGTGTTTTAGCACAAAAGTGAATTGGTTGAAGTATTGAGCCCAGCGGACCTGTTTGGGCGATAGTTTCCATGGGGTCGTAAGGGCCTCCGGATTCTTATGGTCAGTCCAGACTTCAAACGATTTCTCCCCCCACTTTCAGAAGGTGGCACCAGTTTAGTAGTGCCCATCTTACCGCAAAAGCCGCCTTTTCCCACACTGCCCACTAATTTCTTTGGAGTAAGATGGCTCCTACTGCCACGTCGCTGGCATCAGCTTGGATGACGAAGGGTTGTTTGGGGTTGGGATGTTTCAGTACTTGTTCTCTTGCGAATACCTGTTTTAGTTTCTCAAATGCCCCTTGGCAAGAGAGGTCCCACTGGAGGGTTGCCCAGGGCGGGGCTTTACCCCTGGGCTCCCTGTTTTTAGGAAGTCTGTCATAGGTTTGGGAATTTTTGCAAAATAGGGGATGAATTGCCTGTAGAAGTTTGTGAATCCCAGGAAGCTTTGTAGCTGTCTGCAGGTGCGAGGGGGTTGCCACTCTAGGACAGCCTGTACTTTGGCTGGGTCCATCTCTATCCCCTCCTTTGACACTCAGTAGCCTAGCCGTGAGCGGTGAAATTCACATTTTGACAGCTTGACATATAGGTTTGCCTCCAAAAGCTTTTCAATACTTGACGGACTGGGGGTAAATCTGAATTTTCTGAAAATGAGAATGTCGTACAAGTAGACAAGGACCCCCTTGTACAGGTGCTCATGCAGCACTTCATTTATCAATTGCATAAACACCGCTGGGCCCCCCTGCAGCCCGAAAGTCATGACTTTGAATTGGAAACTTCCTAGGGGGCAGTTGAAGGCGGTTTTCCATTCGTCTCCCTCCCTGATTCGGACTTGGTAATAAGCTTCTCTGAGGTCTAGTTTGGTGAAGACCTTGCCTTTGGCTAAGAGGGACAGCATGTCCTTCATGAGGGGGAGGGGGAATAAGTTGTGCACGCACATGCAGTTGATCCCCCTGAAATTCACGCATAATCTCATCATCCTGTCTTTTTTTTTCTTTGAATAGGACCGGGGCTGTGACACGTGGCTTTGCCGGCTCGGTGAACCCCCTTGCTAGGTTTTTGTCTATGTATTCATGCATTTCTTTCATCTCCTGGGGTGCCATGGCATACAGTTTGGGTTTGGGAAGTTTGGCCCCGGAGGTGATTTTGATGGCACAGTCTGTTGCACAGTGGGGGAGGGGGGGAGGGCATCGCACTCAGTTTCACTGAACACTTCAGCGAGGTCCTGGTATTCCCTGGGGACTCTTCCAGCTTCTGAGGTCTGTTCAGAGGTGGCCACCAGTTGTTCTGGTGGACCCTTGGGGAAGCTTCCTGTGGGGGCGATGCCTCTGCTTGCTGGTGGGGAAGGGGTTGGGGCCTCTTGCTATTCTCAGCCTCGAGCTGCCTCCTCTCCACCAAATGGTTGGGCCCCACTTGTCTAGCCAAGAGAGCCCTAGTATGACCGCCTCTGTCATTCTGGGAGCTATTATGAATCTAATTGATTCCCAATGGTCTGCTAGCTCTAGCCTCACTGGTTCAGTTAAGTGGGTGGCGTGGGCTCCCTCCAATAGGAACCCCTAGACTTGTTGAAACTTAATTGGGTGGGTCAATTTATTTGCTCTGATCCCTAGCTTCAGGGCTGTGGGCAAGTTAATCAGACATCTGGTGCAACCTGAGTCTATTAGGGCTTCAAACATGCCCTGAGTCCCTGTTTTTGGGGCAGTGAGGCGTATTTGTGAAGGTGAAAGTGTCAGGTTTCCAAGTGATGAAACCCATTCAAAAAGAAATAAGCAAAGTCCATCTTTCAAAACAAATTTCTTTTAGGTAGGCATCAAATTGGCAAAGTTTGTTGTAATTCCGGATCTGACACAAACCAGAATTACACCACATAATATTGTAAATTAAAAACATCTCACAAAAGTCACATTCCCCAATAAAAGCAAAATCAACATTGCCTGATGTCTTCAAACTCCACCTCCAGCTCTCAGTAGGGACAACCTCCGTTCCCATGGGAAAGAAAGTCACCTAGCCAAAACAGTCCTCACTATCTATTCACTCCTCCCACCTTAAGAATGTGGCGAGCCTGAAACTCCCCTTACACAAGTAAAAAGAAGGAAAAGGAATATATGAGTAGAATATAGAGCTAGATAAAATGGCTACACATGTCAATTTTGGGCTCAACAGGCTGCCCCCCCCCCCCAATTTAAAAGAAACTCCTGCAGCAACAGAGAATACATAAATATTGCAATTAGGGTAAAATTAACAACACAATACAATTGAAACTAACCTCCCCTGCCACCCGCAAGATCCCCCTTGGGTTTGTGAGGATACTTTTCATGAAACCTCTGCACCATCCAACCAGCATTGACTTTCCAGCTTTTTACCCAGGTGGCTTCCAAAATAGGGTATCCCTTCCCATGAATTAAATTCTATAGTTCCCCCTGAAAATTCTAGAGTCTAATATTTTTTTAACCTCATAATGTTCATGCCCAGCGATGATTAATGACTTTGGAGCCACACGATCTGCTGGCTGCAATGAGGATGTAACAAATGGCTTTAACAAGCTACTGTGAAAAACTGGATGCACTTTCCCTAACAAGTGAGGGAGTTTAAGCTGCACAGTTACTGGTTTTATTATTTTAATTATTTGAAAAGGTCCTAAGAATTTTGGACTCAGTTTTCTAGAAGGTACCTGTAATTTCAAGTATTTAGTTGACAGATAAACTGTATCCCCCAGTTTGAACTGAGGTTGCTGTGAGTGATGTTTGTCAGCTTGTTTCTTGTGGATTTCTGCTGCTGCATTCAAAGCCTTTTTTGTTTTCTCCCACAATTCCTTTAAGGAGTCCATCCATTCATTTACTGACATGAACGGAGGGGGTGGTGGTCCCTCGGCAACTCAGGCATGGGGACGAATTCCATTCCAGTACTAATCTGGAAATAAATTAACCCAGTGCTGCTATGCACGGCATTATTATAAGCAACCTCAGCAAACGGCAATAAATCAGCCCAGTCAGACTGTTGGTAATTTACACAACATCTTAAATATTGACCAATCATTGCATTAGAACGTTCCACCGATCCGTTAGTAAGTGGATGGAAAGATGAACTCAACCCTTGAGAGGACCTAATAGCTTTTATAAACTCCCTCCAGAATTTTGCGGTGAACCGAACCCCTCTATCTGAAATTATTCTGCGAGGTACTCCATGCAATTGATAAATATGCTTAACAAACATTTTGGATAATTTCCTGGCTGATGGTAGTCCTGGGCACACGACAAAATGAGCTTGTTTGGAGAATAAATCCACAACAGTCCAGATGACCATATTTCCCCCACTGTCTGGCAGGTATACTATAAAATCCATTCCTATCTCCTCCCAGGGTCTCGATGGTTCTGCCACAGGTTGCAAAAGTCCTGGAGGCTTTCCTGGTCTGGTCTTCAAGATAGCACAAGTGGCACAACTTTTTACATAGTCCTCAATGTCGCGCTTCATCTTTGGCCACCAAAACTGCCATCTGGCCATGTGTAGGGTTTTTAAATAACCAAAATGTCCTCCCTGTTTTGAGTCATGGCTTTTCTGAAGTACATGGAGTTGTAAAGTTTTGGGGACATATAACTTAGATCCTTTCCATGCTACACCATCTCTAACAGTTAATAGGGTTTTATTTTCCTGATATCAAGAGTCCATGTTTAATTCATTTTGTAACTTTTTGGTCATCTCCGATTTGTCTTTGATCTTTGGTCGCTGGGCTTGTGCCCGAGTGATCACCTGAGCCACCTCCTGGGGGGAAGATGGAATTATTGGATGAATTACTTCTTCCTGCTTGCTGTTAAATTGGGGTTTCCTTGACAGTACACGTGCTAATAGGTTCCCCCCCCCCAGGAGGTATTTCAATTGGAAATTGAATCTTTTAAAGTATTGCACCCATCTTACTTGTTTTGGAGAGAGTTTCCTGGGTGTTTTTAGAGCTTCTAAATTCTTGTAATCTGTCCACACCTCGAAAGGGTTATTGCTGCCCTCTAAAAAATGTCTCCAAGTCAGTAGAGCCCAATGGACTGCATAAGCCTCCTTCCCCCATACTGCCCATCTCCTTTCAGTGTCTGTGAGTTTTTTGGACATATAAGCGCAGGGCTGCAGGTCTCCCTTCTCATTTTTCTGGAAGAGCACAGCTGCCACTACTACGTCACTAACATTGGCTTGCACTATGAAAGGCAGTTCTGGCTCAGGGTGTTTTAGAATGGGTTCCTTTGCGAAGTGTCTTTTCAACAATTGGCTTGGTTGGTCCCTCCCCTGTTTTTAGTAATTCCGTTATTGGTAGTGCGATCTCCGCAAAGGAGGGATAAATTGCCGGTAAAAGTTTGCAAACCCCAGGCAGCTTTGCAGCTGTTTGCGAGTTCATGGGGGCTGCCAGTCTAGTACTGCTTTCACATTTGCCGGATCCATTTCTATCCCCTGGTTTGAAATGTGGTAGCCAAGATAATCTAGTGTGTCCTCATGGAATTCACATTTGGACAACTTTACATATAGCTTTGCGTCCAACTGTTTTCTTAATACCTTTCACACTAATTTGATGTGTTCTTCTAGAGCTTCGTTGTAACTAAGATTCTCATCCAAATAAACCAGGACCCCTTTATATAGATGCTCATGTAGGACCTCGTTTATCAACTACATGAAAACCCCTGGGGCTCCTTGTAATCCAAATGGCATTACTCTGAATTGAAAGCTACCCAAGGAGCAATTGAAAGAAGTTTTCCATTCATCTCCCTCTTTGATGTGGATTCAGTAGTACGCCTCAGGGAGATCTAATTTGGTGAACACTTTTCCTTTTACTAAGTGTTCTAACGTGTCTTTCATAAGCGGTAGGGGGTAGATGTTGTGAATACACATGGCGTTAATTGCTTTAAAATCAATGCATAATCTCACCCACCCACCCATCTTTTTTCTCAATCTGGAATAATGTCAGATTTCCAAGTGATGAAACCCATTCAAAAAGAAATATGCAAAGTCCATCTTCCAAAACAAATTTCTTTTATTTAGGTAGGTATCAAATTGGCAAAATCTGTTGTAATTCCGGATCTGACACAAACCGGAATTATGCCACATAATATTGTAAATTAGAAACATCCCACAAAAGTCACATTCCCCAATAAAAGCAAAATCAACATTGCCTGGTTGATTTTCTTCAAACCACCTCCAGCTCTCAGCAGTGACAACCTCCATTCCCGCAGGAAAGAAAGTCACCTCCAGTCCTCAAAATATATTCATTCTTCCCACCTTAAGAATGTGGCGAACCCAAAAAACCCCTTACACAAGTAAAGAGAAAGAAAAGGAATATATGAGTAGAATATAGAGCTAAATAAAATGGCTACGCATATGTCAATTTCAGGCTTGACAGAAAGGGTGGATAGGTTCACTCACTGTCAGGTCCTTTTCCCCCTTGTCCTCACTGTCATAGAGTTCCGGGGATTGGTTATCATCGACTGTGGGTCCCCCTCTGGCTGGGTAGGGAGGGACCTCTGCAGTCTGGAGGACTTTTTTCGAGACTTGTTGGTGGCACGCCTGGGACCCCATTCCGGTCATGCCCTGGGTGGTAGTTCTGGCTTGGGTTTCGGGGCTAGGGTTTCACAGGCCAATGAAAAGTGGCCTACCCCTCCGCATCTGTAGCATTTTAACTGGCCTTGGGGAAGGGTTGGTCTTGTGGCTGGCTGGGCTGCCACAGCTTCCCGTTGGCCAGATAGTCTCCAGTCTGGTTGTCATCTCTCTAGGGCCTGGCTGCCTCCGCATGTCATTTGCAGGCAAGCCGTTATCAATCTTAATCACCACTTGAAACCAGTCAGACAGCCAGTTAGGAATGTCCCGATAGATGGTGATTTCACTGATCTGCTTACCCAGGCGCTCTCTGAAAAAATGGACTAGTAGCTCCTCTGGGCAGGGCGGTAGCTTCCCTATGACCCTTCTGAACTCACGAATGTGTTCTTTAATGGGTTGCCCTCTCTGCTTTAAACTCCGGATCTCATCCCCCGCATATCAGTCATCCTCCGCTTTCTCGAACCTGGTTTCCAGTTCTTGCAGGAATTTGTCAATATCTTTTAGCTGGGGGGCTCTCTTCTTATGGAGGGCTGCCAATCACTCTTTTGCTTCTCCCTCCAGTCCCATCGCAATGGCATTCAGCGTGACTCTATGAGATGGGTAGAGGTGCCCATAGCAGTCTAAATGGACTCCAGTTGGTCTGGGTCCCCATCGAACGTTCCCCTGAATTGGGGCGGCTCCAGTAGTGAAATCTAATTTTTTTCACCACCGGTTCTATGGGCATGGCTTGGTGGTGGGGTCATGTGACTAAGGCCAACTCAACGTCACTCACGGCAAGGTGGGGCGGTGGCACCTTGCTGTCAGTGACGTTGAGTTAGCCATGCCCACCCAGTCACATAACCGATGCTGTAAAGATGGCGATGCTGAAGGTTAGTCGGGAAAAAAGGCAAAGAGGTGATGAATGGAGGCTTCTGGCGCCAGTTTTTGCTGGAGCGAAGGGCCTCTGGCTATTTCTTTGCCTCCCGGAACGGAGGCGGGAACGGCAGCTGGAGGCTTCTAGCGCCGGCAAAGTAGTGACGAATGGAGGCTTCTGGCGCCAGTTTTTGCCGGAGCGAAGGGCCTCCGGCCATCACCTCTTTGCCTCCCGGAACGGAGGCAGAAATGGCGGCTGGAGGCTTCTACCACCGGCAAAGTAGTGACAGGCTGCAGCCTGTCCCTTTACAATTCTCCCCCCTCCCCCCCCTGCAGCAGCAGCTGGAGGAAGGCAAGCTCTGGGGACAGGCAGGGTGGTGACCTGGCCCCTGCTTAGGCACCACGGAGCTCACCATTGGGCTCAGCG
>JANHFL010153323.1:0-10646 GCA_032468155.1 Oxyrhabdium leporinum
CCCCCCCCCCCCCCCCCCCCAATCTCTCTCAGTGCTACGCCATCCAAAACTCAACATTACTGGTTACGAAAGTCAAGGACTCGATTTTTCAAAAGGAAGATTTCTGGCTCTCTTGGTGCAGAGCAAGGAACTGGTTTCTATTATTACAGTGGTTTTGTCTCCCCGTCAGCCAGATGTTCAGGCTGGATGTGGCCTTTGTGTCCACCCCTCGAGTCCTTCCCAAGGACCCAGGAGAGGGCAGATGTGGATGATGGATGGGGTTCCAGGTATTGTCGCAGGACGTCGGCCGTTTCCCAGAACAGCTGCCTTTCGCAATTGACTGATGGCAAATTAACCCTGATTCTACCCCAAATTAAGAGATTACATGGTTGTAAAAGGGAGGTTTTTTTAATTTTCTATTTTATGGCTCTACCAATCGTCTGTGGAGCTTCTCCGTCCTCCAGGCCCTGCTTGTCCCAAAGGTGCTTTTTCAAGAGGCAACTGAACTTTCTTATTTTCCTTTGAAAACATTTCGCTTCTCATCCAAGAAGCTTAACCCTAACCCTAACCTTTGGGACGGACCCCCCAGTTCTTGCCTGCAGGCAAATGATATTTCTCGCAGATCTTCCAATGCACCATTGTTGCTACCTTGTCATGCCGCTGCCTGTTGTAGTCAGTCGGGGCAATCTTCTTGCAACAGCTTATCAGGTGATCCACCGTTCCTTCTTTGCTTCTTTGCAAAGGTGACATTTGCTGTCTTTTCAATTCTGGCTTTGTATGCATTATTATTGTTGTTGTTATTATGTCTGAAACATTATACATCTGGAATGGTCTAGGGTCTCCTGCTTGAGCAGGGGGTTGGACTGGAAGACCTCCAAGGCCCCTTCCAAGCCTGTGATTCCATTATTATTAAATGTATTTGCCACCCATCTTGTGGCTTGAGGCGACTCTTACGCAGAATGGAAACTCTGATGTGTAATGATGGAATTCCACCAAGATCACGTTCTCGCTCGATCATCAGGCCCTCTTCCAGATCCCATCCGATCTTCAGCAGATAGAATTAATCTACTTTCTGGATTTGCATAAATGCACTGAATCATAATTTTCACCCAAGGGCCGGGCTCAAGCATGTTCAGACACACTACGACACCCCAAATAAAAGCAGACTTTTCCAAAATGTTTATCTGAGAATTATTGGCTCTGCTCGTTTTAGCACACAGAAGGGCGTATTTTTGGAAAGGGATCTGAGTACCCCCCCCCAAAAAAAATCCTTCCACAATCTGGCTCCTGTCGCTAAAAAGCGGACTATTTGACGGGGACTATTTTAAAACTGAAATGCATCAGTTAGTTTTTGCAACGGGGATCTTTCTATCTTTTTGCAAGAATGATTTTTCCGCCACCGATAAGATTTCTATCACTCTCGGTCTCTGTCGCTCTCGTGAGCTGTAAGTAAAATTCAACCACAATGTGCCAACTTTGCAAAAGTTATCAGATTCACAGCAACACCTCTGTGGATTTGTTACACCCTCAAGGCCTTCCTTTCCGGGTCACTTCAACATTTCTCCCCTTCCAAGTTTTTCTCAACGCATACAAGTTAGCACACCACAAAAGAGACACGTGAAAAAAAACCCATTAAAACGGGGCTTTAAAAAAGAAAGCCGTGAATTCTTTGGATTTTCCCAGAGCCAGAAAAGGGAATTTGCATAACGTATTTTGTATATTGCAGACTTTGGTGGTCTTGATTTTATCTTCTCTTTCTTTTGCAGCCATTTCTGAAGAGCTCTCTCTCCAAGCCACAGGCTCAGTCACATCTCTTGCAAAACAGCAACAGATGCATTTCCACAACTTGCTAAGCTGACCTTTGTATTTTGTTTTGTTTTTCCTCAAATACTGTGTGGTGTGAAGTTGTGAACCCAGCCTGCTTGGTTATATTTCGGAGCTAACGTTGTGTACAAAACCAAGAAAAAGAGTTTAATTCAGCAAGGCGGGCAGGCGCGATGTGTGGAATTCTTTGCGCCCTGCTAGAAAATAGCAATCAGTCCCGGCAGTTCCTCGTTTAGCGACCATGCAAGCTGCACTAGGTGAAACCGTGTTGAAGGCTTTGCATGATTTCGCATGATCTCAGCTTCCGAGGGAGGCTGAAGGCGGGGAGAGAAGTGAAGGAGATTCGGTTGTTGGTTGCGGGAGGAGGAGGAGGAGGAGTGGCGGAGTCAAGAGAGGAACAAGCCTGGAATCCCTGCGTAGCCACAAATGGACTTAATCCAAGTCCCCTTGAATTCCGTTAGTCCTTATCTGCGACCTTTTCCGTGTCGGTCATTAAACAAATTCAGCTCCCCCCGCTCATTTCTCTTGCAGGAAACCGGCTGGGAAAATCAAACATAGAAATCACAAAATCCTGCAAATGTCACAACAGTGAGGAACGGTTGTAATTCCCTTTTTCCAGTGCTGTCGTAACTTCACATGGACGCTAAATAAAGGGTTGTAAGTTGAGGACTCTCTGTATCTGGTGCATTTACTAACTGCCATTTTTGGGGACAGAACAGAACATTCCCACATCGTGCTTGGCTTACTGAATTAATCAATTTTTCAGAGGGGGGGGGGTTGTTGCAATACGTCAGACCCTAAATTAACCAAGCACGCTAGTTGCCAAGCGTCCAAATTTTGACACGACGACGGGCACGAGGCGGTGGTTCTAAGGCCAAAAACAGGTTGCAATTCACTTTTTCCAGCACCATCGTAACGTCAAACCTTTGCTAAATGAATTGCCGGAAGGCAAGTACTAACTGTATAGGTACGGAAGGAAAATAAGAGGCCCGCATCCAAGTTGGGGAGGCGGGGGTGAGGGGGGGTGTCTCGTGGCTCGGAGTTTGGGGCCCTCACCGACACAACACAACTGTTAGAAGAGCGAAGACAGTTCTGAGCTGCATGAGAAGAAGAAGAATCCTCCCATTATTATTCCCCTGGTCCTATTAGTGAAGTTTTATACCCGGAGCCCTTAATATAATAGGACATCCAATTCTGGTCACCATGGTGCGAAAAAAGATGGCGAGACTTTGGAAAGAGTGCAGAGAAGAGCAACAAAGATTATCGGTAACTATGAGAAGGATCTTAGAGTCCTGTTATACAATCATTTATTTGGCTGCTGTAACCCCAAAAGCCAACGCAATCCTAAGTTGCATTAACAGAGGGATAGGATCAAAATCACGTGAAGTGTTGACGCCACTTTTTAAGGCCTTGCTAAGGCCACGGCGCCTGGAAATCTGCATCGAGTTTGGGTCGCCACGATGTAAAAAAAGACGTTGAGACTCTGGAAAGTGCGCAGAGGAGAGCAACCAAGAGGATTTTAGGGGACCGGAGGCTAAAAGATATGAAGAAGAGTTGCAGGAACTGGGCATGGCTAGTTTAATCAAAAGAATGTATAGGGGTGACAGGAGAGCAGTCTCCCAATATCTCAGGGGCTGCCCCAGAGAAGAGGGGGTCAACTTATTCTCCAAAGCCCCTGAAGGCAGGAGAAGCAGCAATGGATGGAAACTCAGCCAGGAGAGAAGCAACCTGGAATCAAGGAGAAAGTTCCTAACGAGGAGGACAATTGATCAGTTTGCCTTCAGAAGTTGTGGGTGCTCCATTCACTGGAGGTTTTTTAAAGAAGAGACTGGGTAGCCACTTGTCTAAAATGATCTACGGCCTCCTGCTTGAGCAGGGGGGGGGGTTGGACTAGAAGACCTCCAAGGTCCCTTCTGACTCTGTTATTCAGTGGAATGGCTGGTTTCCAGACGCTGTGGGCGCTCGCTCCATCATTGGAGGCTTTCAAAAAGAGACCACCATTTTTCTGAAATGGCACAAGGTATTTAACAGATTGGACAGAGTTGGACGGGACCTCGTAGGTCATCTAGTCCAACCCCACTACCCAAGCAGGCATCCTGCTTGAGCAGAAGGTTAGGCTAGAAGACCTTCATGGTCCCTTCCCACCCCAATTATTCTATGTTCCACCTTCTACAATTCTGGGCAGGCGTTTCCCCCCCCAAAAATTACTGCATTGTCCAGTTAGGGTAGGTTAACTGAGGAGCTAGGCAGACATTGCTGGGGGCCGATGACCCGGAGTGGTTCAGCCAAGGGAAAAGCAAATCTGAGCGGAGAAATTATATACCCAGATTTAGATATATAAAAGAAAGCCCCGGGGAAGAAAGCTGAGAAACCCTTTTCCATGGCTACCGAAAGTAGGGCAAGAAATAATGAGGATAAGTTTGCAGCTGCCTACATTTTTGGGTTTGGCTTTTTTTTTCTTTTTGGAATATTATTGAAAACTTCCTCATAGGTAAAAAAAAGATCCGTGTAATAGCAGATCAGTTGTCACTCGAGCTGAGTGTCTCAAGCTTGACAACTTTCAAACAGACGGACTTCAATTCCCAGAATTCCCCGGTCGGCTGGCAAATTTCAGATAGGTGGACTTCAACTCCCAGAATTCCCCAGCCAGCTGGCTGGGGAATTCTGGGAATTGAAGTCCATCCATTTGAACGTGGCAGAGAGTGAGAAATATTCTTCATTTCTGAAGTTCTTAAGGAGAGTCTGGAAAATCCCCTCGGCTGAAAGTTCAATTTGCTTTTTTTTTTCCCCTGCAGGCTTCCAAGGGTCAGACTCAATGACCTTTGGCTTCCCTGACGGCTCCAACCCCACAGCCCCACGACAGGCTTTTCCAAGCAGCAGTGAACCAACACCAGAGCGCAGTCGGCATTTGACAAACATCGCCAACAGCAGCTTGCATACGGGGGCAAAGCGTCTCTTTTAAAGAGGGAAAAACCCTTGGTTTTCCTGACCGTTTCAAAGAGAGACGCATTCACGCACGACGAAAAACACACACAACGTCATCCGTTCCCCGGAGCACAAGCCACAAAACGAGCAGCTGTACAGACAGCGGTCTGTTTAGCGACCGTTCGAAGATACAACGGCACTGGAAAAAAGGGACGGTTTTTCACGCTTACGACCGTCGCAGTAGCCAGACCGTCACCTGATCAAAAGTCAAGGGGCTTGGCCAGCTGGCTCACGTTTACGACGGTCGCAGTGTCTGCAGGGGATTCCCCTTTGGTGACCTTCCCACGGGGAAGCCTCAGATTCACTTAACGACCGGGTTAGTAGCTTAACGACTGCGGTGATTCCCTTAACCGTTGTGGGAAGGAAGGACGTCAAAGGAGCCAAAACGTCCTTAAGGACCGTCCCGCCTAGCGACGGAAACGTTGGGCTCGAGTTGAGGTCGTAAGTCGAGGACCAGCTGTTATGACCAGAGTGCACAAGCAAAGACGTCGCTCTGCTAAATGAATGCATCCGGGTGACCCATTTCCAACCGCAGGTGCAGAAGGAAGGAAGAATAAAAGGAAGGAAGAAAATGTATTCCGGTGAATAAATTTAATCCCCCGTCCCTGGCTTGGCAGTTTGCTGCTTTTAGCCTCCCCCAACCCTGAAATACGGCAGCTCAGACTCCTTGCATATTCTGAGAGCATCCCAGGAGGACCGGGAAAAGAAAAGAAAAGAAAGGAAAGGAAAAGAAAAGAAAGGAAAGGAAAGGAAAGGAAAGGAAAAGAAAAGAAAAGAAAAGAAAAGAAGAAGGGGGGGGAGGACACACCAGACTCGCTCGTAACTTGCGTAACTCACCTGCTGCACCGGCGGCTGTGAGCTGCAGACTGTGGACGCTGATCGCACCCAGCCCAGCCGAGGCTCACACAACTCTCCCCTTCTGCCAGGCTCCCTGCGCGGAAAACAGGCCAGAAAATCACGGGGATGGGCTGCCCCAATGCAGGACCCACGGAGAAGCCTTGGCTGGAAAGCCAGGAAGAAGAATGGGGGATGTGGGGATGTGGGGAATGGGGAATGTGGAATATGGAATATGGAACAGGACGGGATGGGACAGGACAGAATAGAGTAGAACAGAATAGAAATAAAATTAGAATTAGAATTAGAATTAGAATTAGAATTAGAATTAGAATTAGAATTAGAAATAGAAAATAGAAATAGAAATAGAATAGAAATTAATATAGAATAGAACAGAATAGAATAGAATAGAAAATAGAATAGAATAGAAAATAGAATAGAATAGAAATAAAATTAGAATTAGAATTAGAATTAGAAATAGAAATATATAATAAAATGAAATGAAATGAAACATGCCAGGACAGGGGGGCTGCACCCATCTGAACCAAATTAAAACCCACAACCCAGCGAAAATTATTTTTTCTTTCTTTCTTTCTTTCTTTTTTTGCCTTTTTGTCCTTTGGCAACACATTCCTTTTGCTCTTTTGATTTTTTTTTCCCAGTCTTGCTTCCGTTGGGAGACACCCTGATGCGCTCTGCTTGGGGTATCACTTGGCCTTAATCAGGCCCTAACAAGATGGAAACATTTTCCACAACCTCCAAATTTGCCAGCTTTATTAAGGCTCCCAGAGCCGCCTGATGGTGAGATGTGCAACGTATACATTTAATAAGTAAATAAATAAAAATAAAGGCAAGTATTTCTCAAGCTTAGCAACTTTTAAGACAGGTGGATTTCAACTTCAGCCTGCCGGCTGGGAATTCTGGAAGTTAAAATCCACACATCTTAAACTTGCCAGGGTTAGACTCACTTAATCAAGGATCTGCACCGGAAACATAACTATAAAGACAGAGGCCATTTCCTCAAATAACTTTGTGAAGTTTCTCTCCGTCCTTGATTCTCTTCTGGTTTGTCTTTAGGGCCAGCCCAACAGAGATTCAGCTAATGTGGCATGGTTTTCCCACCTGTAAAATTTATGGATTGCTATTGTTACTATCAGTTTATTTTTATTTTGTCCACAGCAAGCAAGAGATCCTTGACGGGTTACAATCATAATAATAAAATAGCCACAGCACCATTTCATAAAGTAAACAAGAAGCAGTGGTATCCATGGGTAAAGTTGAAAAAGTAAAGATGTCAGTCTTTAAATGCCTTCTGGACATCCCTTTGGTATTGCTCCCAAAATTAAACCATAGATAAAATAATATTTTTTTTAAAAACATAGGTTTTTTTAGGTTTAGGTTTTGTAGAGTACAATTCATCCAACCATCCTTTTGACAGGATAAGAAAACGTGTGGACGTGAAAATAATTATTTGACCTGATTATTGCATACTATATTAACCATACTGAGCCACGATAGGAATTATTTGGTTTTGACTTCGTAAACCACTCATTTGGGTTTGTAAATCGTGGATTAAAGTGTAGCATAAAAACAGGCAATTCTCACCCCTTTGGGATACCCTTTATTTCCCTTTAATAATAGTGGTAGTTGTAATGGGAAAGCCAAGGGAAATCATCAAAACTATAAAAAAGCGAAAGTTAGAATATTTTGGAAATGCAATGCGACTCCCGGAAAAATACGGCATAATTCAATTAATCCTCCAAGGAAAGACTGAAGGCAAACAAGGTCCAGGCAGAAAAAGAATATCATGGTTTCAAAATCTATGGGACTGTTTTGGACAAAACTCAACAGCACTTTTTCGTGCAGCTGTTGATAAAAATAGGATCGCCAAAGTCCGATGACAGATATGGCACAAGAAGAAGACGTTGTAATAGTACCACGGGAGCATGGCAATGCCGGTGATGTGGCAAGGTCACCGCAAAGGAGAAGACCAAATGTTAAGCCAATTTTTTGAGGGAGTTGGGAAGGAAATGTTACGTCCAAACACCCGCACAAATATTTGGAGTTTTTAAATACCACTTGCACAAAAATGGACGGTGTAACTAGTACTAAAGATAGATATGAGCAATTATTACAGGTAGTCTTCAACTTATAACCATTCATTTAGTGACTGTTCAAAGTTACAAAAGAACTGAAAAAGTGACCTATGACCGTTTTTCACATGGATAACAGGTGCAACGTCCAGGGGTCACGTGATCCCCTTTTGTGACCTTTTGATAAGCAGAGTCAAATGGGGAAGCCAGATTCACTTAACAACCGTGTGACTGACTTAACAACTGCAGTGATTCACTTAACTGTGGCAATAGAGGTCATAAAATGGGGCAAATCCACTTAACAACTGTCTTGCTCAGTGTTGGGCCCGATTGTGGTCCTAAGACGAGGATTACTTGTAATGCAATTTGCAAAATTGTCAAATCAGTGCCAGCCAGTCAATGAACTTTTGAACACACAAAGGGGACTGGAGGCTCCAGGCCACCTTAGGATGGATGCCTCACCCCTTAAAAATGTTTTGCAAATTATTTGATGACCACAGTTAAGCCCATGACGGCTGAATGTGACAGGTGAGTCCTCTCATTGTGGCACATTCAGGACATTTTCTGTGGGAAGGTTTGAGGGACATCTTCTTGACATACTCAGCAAAAATCAAGTAGAAAAACCTGTCCTAGATTGGGCCCCTCCAAATGACAGGAAGTGTTATACATATTCCATTATTATTTTTTAAAAGAAAAACTCCCTGCACATTTTAAAAAAACACACACAGCATGTCTAAAAAGTTGTTGGGCCAGCTTTTTCTGCCTGGCACACCATTTCACTGGAAGCAAGGTGGAGAAAAGGTCAACATTCTCAACAGCAACATGGAGAAAATGGCAAAGGAATGCTTGATTCCTTGGGTACACGAACGTCAACTTGAGTCTACTGTATTTTGCCTTGTTTGCTTCCAGGTGGGGACCCATGATATTACTCAACCCTGTCGTAAGACAAAAATGGGACAATCTGCCGTAGCACAACTCAACAATGTTATTTAATTCTTTAAAATAATTTTTAAAAACGACTTTAATTTTAGTCATTCACATTGTCATTTTGTCTTTTCTTTTGCATCCTTCATTTAAGGTTTCTACTTCACGATATCTTCGATGTTATGTAACTTCTGTCCCGTGGCAAGTTGCCCCATGGTGAATTGGCCGTGGCAAATTGTCCTAGGGTGAGTTGGCTGTGGAGAGCTAGCGGAGGTGAACTGGCTGTGGCGAGTTATCCTAGATTCTTCCTAAGAGGTTATATGATGTCCGTCCCAGAGATTGTACGGCTTCCAGAGATTGTACAGCTCCCATCCAGAAGAGGTTCAGAAAGCAACTCAAAATATGACTGTTCTCCCAGGCTCTGGAGTAGAGAGTTGAGGGAGCGTCTATAGAATGTTTTTTGTGGTTATACAGGTAATCCTCGTCCTACAACAGTTCTTTTACTGACTGTTCAAAGTTATGATGACACTGAAAAAAGTGACTTACAACCATTTTTTACAGTTACAAACTTTGAAGCATGTGATCAAACTTCAGATGCTTGGGAACTGGTTCCTACTTATGACTGTTGCTGTGTACATGGTCACCTTTTGCGACCTCCTGACAAGAAAAGTCAGTGGGGAAGCTCAATTCACAACAACCAGGTTACTAACTTATCAACCGCAGAGATTCACTTTAACAACTGAGGCAAGAACGGTCATAAAATGAGGCAAAACTCACTTAACAAATGTCTCACTCAATCACAGAAATGTTGAGCTCAATTGTGATCGTAAGCCGAGGATTACCTATATAGAATTTGCCCGTTGGCTGTTTAGGATCTCTTTCAGTTGATTTTTATTTTTAATTACCTAAATTAATGTAAGTCATACAAAGTCGTCTTGAGTCAAGTAGTCTCACGTTGTTTAAATAAGAGGTAGGTTAACATGTTTTGCAAGTAACAAGTGTTAAATTCCACATCAATAGTACAAACTGTCCTTATATTTGTTTAGTTCCACCAATGAGTTTGTGTCAACTAAGTAACAAATTGCACTTAAAATAATTGCAGGGAGGAGAATCCTTTGGTATTTAATAGCTGCTCTCCCAAAAAAGATAAAGAAAGCTAAAATGCTGGGTGTATCAGTTACCATCAGTGGCTTGGACAATGAAAAAAACGATCAATGAAGTTTCTTATTTTTATTTTTATTTAAAAAAATTATACACGCACAATTAAGAAATTAAAAAAAACAAACTTTTTTTTAAAAATAGAAGAGACAACCCCAAACAAATTAAAAATATAAAGTAAGAGAAGGAAAAGCAAAAAAAAAAAAAATATTTTATCAAATGTCACTAGTTTACTAATAAATACAGTACTATTATTGTAAAATATCACAAAATCTCCACCGCAGTAACCCATATTGTTGGATTCTTTGATTAGTAGAAAATATTGCCTTTTCCAAAACAGATAAACTACACATTTCTGACAATCATTCCTTAATACCTGGAACAATATCACATTTCCAATTTCTCAGTAGGATTCCTTTAGCTACCCCCTCATGCTCAACTCAAACATAATTCCTGATAAATGGTCAGAGATGAAAGTCTGCACTTATGCTATCATTGCATCCTGATAGGAATGGAATAGGAATGATTGGAATGATGGAAGAACTTGATTTGCTTGTTACATTTATTTGTTTATTTATTTATTTGTTTGGAAAATAAAAGGGCAGAAACAGCCCTGCTGCAGAGCAGTAGAACTCGTGGGAGTGGGAAAGCAGGTTTTTAAAAGATCCTGTCACTTTTAATCAATGTATCTTTCTGGAGATGTGCAGAGGCAGGAGTTGGTTTTTCATTTTTAGATCTTCCTTCAGATCAGAGCAAAGTCTCCTAAGAGTCCTCATAAGAGCCTAGGTGGCGCAGTGGTTAGAGTGTTGAACTGCAGGCCACTTCTGCTGATTCAATCTAGCGGTTCAA
>JANHFL010153513.1:0-10642 GCA_032468155.1 Oxyrhabdium leporinum
AGGGAGGGAGGGAAGGAAAGGAGGAGATAAGAGATGAGGGAAGGAAGGGAAGGGACAGGAAGGGATGGAAAGGAAGGAAGGAAGGAAGAAAGGAAGGAAGGGCAGTTGTTATCCAGAAAGGATGGCACATGTTTAATGCCTAGTTTTATGGTGTAAATTTCATGCAGATTAGCCATGTCTCAGAACACTCCTAGACACTAACAAAGTAGATATTCTAAAGGATACCGGTGCAAGCAACCTTTTTCATCAGGAACTAAAATTTGACCTCATCTCATATTTGTGCCTCTACCAAGGGCTTTTCAAACACGATGCAAAATATTTTACAGCAAAATTAGCTCTTCTTATCCCATGAAAAGGACTTTGTTTGCACTTCGTGGACACTGTGCCCACTTTGTAGGCCAAGGAGCTGCAGGGGGAGAGGGGTGCATTAGCTGCATTTGCCCCCAAAACTTCGGGCAAATGAACTTCGGTAGGGGCAGGGCCCGAGTCCCATCCCGTCACAAGTATCTGCTCTCTCCAATGCCAAACGCCCCTTCCTGCTTTTGGAGCATGCTCCTGGCCAACATGCCGACCTCCCCTCTTGCATATTGTCTCAGGCAGGCTAGGAAACGACGGGGCACCTTCCCCTCTTTAGGGCACCAGGCTCGCTATCAAGGGTGGGACGGATTTGGTGCCTCACCGGGAGCCACTTGGGGGATGCAGTGCTGGGAAGACCCCAAGAATGCTGGAAATGTGGAGGGCTGTGCATCCCCCCCCCCCCCAAACAGGGCTGCAAATGCCAGGACCGGAAAATGTCCCTTAAGGAGAAGAGCAGGAAAGGCCAGGCAGCCAATGGCAGAGAGGACCTTCTTGAAGATAGTTAAGGAGAAGCAGCAGCCCTGGCTTTCTGCCCACCTGAAGCTGAAGGAGAAAGTTTCTTGAGATCAGAGGAAGACATCCTGGACATCCTGGGGGGGGGGGCAGGGGGGGAGTCTTTTAACCACCTGTGAATTGTTTTCTTTTTCCCTCAACGGGGAAATGTGCCAGCCAAGGGGGGTTATCCTTGCCTGCACTCTGCAGATCAACAGTTGGTAAGTCTGTTGAGGCACCAGACATGATTTTGTGAATGGCAACAGTAACCAAATAAAAAATAAGCCCATTGTCTTCTTGTACTGATGATATTACCTAGTTGGGTTATGAAATGTCTACAAGAAAACCACCAGGTTCAGAGAGCAGCAAGAAACCTACAGTTTTTCTTCTCCTTCTCTCCTTCTCTACTCTGCAAACCCCACTCCCTTCTGGCACTGACAACATCATCTAGTTGGGTAATGAAATATCTGCAAGAAAACCACCAAGCTCAGAGGGCACCAAGGACCCCACAGATAAAAATAAAACAACTGGGACGATTATGCAAGACTTAGCATTCCCACCCATGCTTTCCCACCCACTCTTCTGTGGCCGGCTGATGAATGAGGCAGGATACAGGGCTCTGAAACCCATTGGCTACAACCTAGGGAGCTGGAAGGTCCTCTGTGCCTCAGAGAAAACCTCTGGAAAACAGTTTAACTGGTTGTTGGTTGTAATTCTCAATCTCTCAATCTGCAGCCACAAGCAACGGGTTCTCGCTGCCAACAGCCCCCTCCAAATATTCTTCTTTTCCACAGCCAAGTAATGCTTCATTAGTACTTGCCTATGATGTAAGGCCTTTCATCTTTCAGCTTTGCTTGTACCTGTTGATTGGGTTGCCATGGTGCCGCATCCCTGTCTTTTCCGGTGTGGATTTTGGAAAGGCGAAAGGGCCGCTTAGCACTCTTTGCATCACCCTTCAAATTGTGGGAACATTAATGCTAGCGTGCCTGTCCCTCAGGGTACGGTATGGTAAAGAAAGGTTTTGATCAGGCTGTTACGACCGCCATTTTGGGTTTGCGACACCCACAGACACTGGGTGTTGCAAACGAAGGCCCAAATGCAGAAATGTGGGAAACGGGAACTACTGTTGACAGCCGGAGCGGAGAACATCAGGACAGAAGCAGGAATGGTTTATCTCTGAGTTATTTCTCAACGTTGGCAAGGTTAAGAGGTGTGGACTTCAACTCCCAGAATTCCCCAGGGAATTCTGGGAGTTGAAGTCCACACCCCTTAACCTTGCCAAGGTTGAGAGACACCGATCTGTCATAATGACTCGAGCGGGCGCCATTAAGCAGCCTCCGGACCCTGCAAAAATAACAAATAGAGAAGCGCCTGTTTTCAAGACCAAAACGGTTAATGAAAACCTCTTTAAAGGTGTCAGCATTTTCTTTTCTTTTTTTTTTTTGGGGTGGATAGGACAGGGTGACCCTTATTAGTTAAGCCGCCCTTTATTCCAGTGTTCCTCACAGCCCAGTTAAATCATTGTCATCGTTACAGGAAGCAGGTGAACTTCACTCGAAGTCTTTGGCAATGTGACGTCTGTCCCCAAATTACCCGTGTTGTGCTGCTGAAAACATCACGTCTGGGGGCTGCGCGGGCGGCCAGAGAAGCCGTCCAGGGGCTGGGCTTGCCCGGTGGGATCTGCCGAGCAGCTTTTGCCAATCTTTCGCACTGGGTTTGCTCCGTCATGCGTACAGAGCTGCACTTCAGAGCAGAACCATCTCCTCTTACACAGAATCTCCTTTCAGCTGAAATGGTCTTCGGTTGCTTTGCGCCAGCATGTCTCAACGACTCAAGAAGCCACTCACCTATTTTAAAAAAACATCACCCTTTCAAAACAGCTGATGGGCATCTCTGTTCATTTGAAAGCTGGACGCGGATCTTACTTTTCCCTTCCTCTCGATTCCCAGTGGGATAATGCCAAGCGAGCAGGGAATTTTGGATATCACAATCGTAACGTGTCTGAAAACCATCAAAGATTTGCACTCCGGGCCTGCTCCAAACTCTACCCCTGAATCTTAATTTTTACTGTGACGGAAGAGAGAAAGCACTACATGGATGGGAAGTAATATGAGTGTAATTAATACAATGATGGGTCCAGTCCAACACCACCAGCCCTAGAAGTGAGGAGGAAGATATGGAAGAGGTGGGTAGCTTAGGTCAACTGTCAACAATGAAAGATTGAACGGTTCAGAAATAAGCAGCAGACTAGCCCTTAGTAGAGTAGTCATGAAGTTATTCAGGAGTTGTGATGTTTCCACATGTACAAATACCATATGTACAAATACCCTTTGACGCTCTCTGGAACTGGTGACGCAGTAATTAGAATGCAGCATTGCAGGCTAATTCTGCCCACTGCCAGGAGTTCGATCCTGACCAGCTCAAGGTTGATTCAGCCTTCCATCCTTCTGAGGTTGATAAAATGAGGACCCAGATTGTTGGGGGAAAGAGGCTGAGCCTGTAAACCATTTAGAGAAGGCTGTAGAGCACTATGAATCAGTACATAAGTCTAAGTGCTATTGCTAAAGTAGGACTTGGAAGAAGCAGGATTGGAAAGTATCAACCCTTTTGAATTCTGGTATTGGAGAAGACTCTTGAGAATACCATGGACAGCCAAGAAAACAAACAAAGGGATCATTCAATGAAATCAACCCGGATTTTTCACTTGAGGCACAAATGACCATGCTCAAATTATCTCAGTTTGGACAAGGCGAAGACCCAGCTCCCTGCAGACGGTTCTAATGCTGGGGAAGGTGGAAAGAGAGAGAAGGAAAGGATGCCCAGCAGCAAAGTGGTTGACTTGATGACAGTGTAGATGGATGCGCTGCCTGAAAACCTGAAAGGCCACGTTAGGGGCAGATCATCATGGAGAATATGTGGCAGTCAAGAGTAATCCTGAGTTGAGGGCCTTTAAATCACTTCTTTCTTAGGATGTTCTCCCTCAGTCTAGCCCACCATGCAGGATAATAGTAGAAGACCATGCTATAAAGTCTGCCTTTGAACTCTCGCGGGAATAGCGGGAGGAAGCACCAGGCATGGGTATGCAACATTTACATGTCGCTGTTCTGTTACAAGGCTGAAAGAGTAATTTATGACCAATCTCACATTTATGACCTTTGCAGGTCTGTAAAGCGGAAGAAAACTGAAGAAAGGTTATAACCACAGTCACAGTTTCCATTAGTGACTGCTTCATTTAACAGCCAAGTTGCCAGTGGCAATTGTGATCATTAAATGAAAACTGCTTGTAAAAGAAGGCCATAGGTTTTGTATTTTCCTCTCATCGTTTTCTTACTTGACAGATCAGGAGGGTCGCATAGTAAGAGCTGTGATGGCGCAGTGCTTAGAATGCAGTTCTGCAGGCTAACTCACCGCTTATTCCACCAGTTCGATCCTGACGGCTCAAGGTTGATTCAGCCTTCCATCCTTCCAAGGCGGATAAAATGAAGACAGACTGACTCTGTAAACTGCTTAGAGAGGGCTGTAAAGCACTGTGGAGCGGTATATAAGGCTAAGTGCTATTGCTATTCCTTCCTTCCCTCCTTCTGCCCACTGCCAGAAGTTTGATCCTGGCTGGCTCAAGATTGACTCAGCCTTCCATCCTTCCAAGGTCAGTAAAATGAGGACCCAGATTGTTGGGGGACAATATGCTGACTCTGTAAACCGCTTAGAGAGGGCTGTAAAACTGTGGAGCGGTATATAAGTGCTACTACTATCTTTCTGTCCAAAACCAGCTAGACAATGACATCAATACTTTCCACGTGGCCTAGACACACAACACCTCATGTTCTTCTCACCAGGAGTGACTCTACTCCCTGGAGAACGGCAGCACTTGACAAACCCCAGGCGATAACCCTTAAGGAAAGTGGGTCACTGTGCTTAGTTGCTTAGCACCTCTCATGGAGGACTGGTGCCGTGGGAGTAGCAGCTACGGTGTTTCATGGGAGCATTACATCTGCCTTCTCCACTGCTACTCAGAGGTGTATTTCACAGAATGAGTTGGAAGAGACCTTGGAAGTCTTCTGGTCCAACCCCTGCAGAAACAGGAGACTCTATACCATGCCAGACAAGTGGTTGCCCAGTTCTTCTTAAAAGCCTCCAGGGATGGAGCACCCACAACTTCTGAAGGCAAATCGTTCCACTGGTTAATTGTTCTCTCTGCCAGGAAATTTCTCCCCTTGGTTAGTTTCCATCCGTTGCTTCTTGTCCTGCCTTCTGGTGCTTTGGAAAATAGTTGACCCCCTATTTCCTTGAAGCTCCTTCTTGCCCTCTCCTGCTGCAGGATCTAGCTCAGTTTCTCAACCTTAATAACTTAAGATGTGTGGACTTCAATTCCCAGAATTCCTCAGCCCAGCCATCCCCCAGAAATTTGGGAGTTGAAGTTCACCATTCTTAAAAGTGCTGAGATTTGGAAACATTGAGCTAGCTGATGTGAGACTCTAGAAAGAGAAGAGCAACAAGGATGAATAGGAGACTGGAGGCTAAAGCATATAAAGAACGGTTGCTGGAATTGGATATGTCTAGTTTCATGAAAAGAAGGACTAGGGATGACATGATAGCAGTCTTCCAATATCTAAGGGGTTGCCACAAAGAAGAGGGGGGGGCAAGCTAGTCTCGAAAGGACCTGAAGGTAGAAAAAGAAGCAATGGATGGAAACTAATCAAGGGGAGAACCAACCTTGAACTAAAGAGAAATTTTCTGACAATTAGAACAATTAACCAGTGGAAGAACTTGCCTCCAGAAGTTGTGAATGCTCCAACATTGGAAGTTTTTAAGAAGAGACTGGACAACCATTTGTCTGAAATGGTACCGTATAGGGCTTCTTCCCTGAGCAGGAGACTGGACTAGAAGACCTCCAAGGTACCTTCCAACTCTGTTATTCTGTCTGTTCTCCTTGATCATCGGTCTCTCCGAGTGCTCAGTTCCAGAGTGATAAAGATGTAAGATATTTCCTTGGCACTGAATGCCGAGTGCCTTGGGTAAACAGCTGCACTAAACAACTCTCGACTCCTATGATCGGACAGTCACTCTTTGCCAGTCGAACTACAACTAATGCTTACTTACCATACTTGTTACTAATCCTTGGGATGAAAGTCAGAATCAGATTTGTAACCCTTGCTGGTCAACAAAATTAATTCATTACCGAAGCAGCATCGTTGCCGTCAGCTTGACATTTCCTCACTCTGCTATTTTTTTGTGCTTCTCATCTCAAAGGGCAAGCAAGGGTGCCGTCAACTTTTACCACTCAAAGCCCGAGTGGATTCTCAAGATTTCAGAAGGAAAGGAAGGGAGTTGCACTTTGAAAACTAAAGAACAAGCAGTTTACTCAGGAGTAAAGAAGTATGTGGCCCTCCAGTTATCTCTGAATGTTTCTCAAGTAGCGTGATGGGAACTGGAGTACAGCAACATCTGTAGGACCATAGTGCACTTATCAAACCTGTGTTGAGCCCTCTGAGTATTTTCTGAATATAAATAGAAATGTGGTGTACATGTTTACAAGGAAAATAAAAGAACTCATGCACCACGAATGGCATTATGTGAATATACTATCTGAAAACTGGGATTCTGAAAATAGAAACCATTTCAGTTTTCTTTTTTTCTTTTTTTTTTGTAGAAGTCTCTCTTCTGTGATGAAAAAGAAGGATGCAAGACACCAAAGAGGAGCTTCATCCAGGGAGAAAGATTTCCTACAAAAACGGAGGAAGAGATATGGATAGGATGTGAGTGCAGAGCAGCAAATTTGGGAAGGTAAGATGTTATAACCCCTGAACTAGACAAGAAACAATGGTTGGAAACTCATATTACTTCATTAAGAAATTACCATTTCTTTGATGGATCCATTCCAGGCTTGTCAACACTGTTTACCTTCTTGAAGCAAGACTTGCTCACCAAAACTGATTAATAACTGCGCACATGCACAGTTTTGCCTTTCAAAGTTGTTTGAAATTAAGGTACTTAAATGAATAGCAAATAAAAAAGAACATGATATTCCAAGTAAGCACCGTTTTGCATTTTAACTCACACATGGCTCCAGGAGAGCAGAATGCTTGCCAAGACTGATGTCAAATGCATAAAGGAGATGGTATTCTGAGCATGTGCAATTTTGCATTCTAAACCTGCTTAAATCTAAGCTGGATGGGGAGGGGAGGACTGTGAACGTTTGCCAAATTTGAAGTCAAAACCCTACTTCATTTTTGTATTTAGAAAAATGATGGTCAAATCTAGTTTTAAACCAAAGAAACTACCCATCCAGAGCTTTGCATGTTAACCTTCCTGAAGTCAGAGCAGTCTGATGTCTGCAAGAAAACATGATAAATTGTTTTTTGTGTAAAAAAGGATAATGCTTCTAAAGCAAAGGTTCTCAAATGTTTAGGCCTCAGGACCCCTTTGCATTCTTAAACATAATTGAGAATCCCAAAGAGCTTTGGCTGATCTATCATCCATCCATCCACCCATCCACCCATCATCTATCAGATCTACAATGAATATCAACATTTATTGTGCTAGAAATAAAAACAGAGAAATATTAAAATATCTATTTAGTTGGCTTTGCAGACCCCATGAGAGGATTTGGGGTCCCCGGGGTCCCCAGGCCATTCTGTGAGGAGTATTGTTTTAAGGTATGGATCATAAGATGAGAATCAGCCATTTACAAGAAAGTAACTGTGGCAGCAGTTGCTAGACGTGGCATTGCAGAAATTGTGCCAGTTGCCTTATTATTATATACACATAAATGTGAAATCACAGCTGGCAGTTGTTTACCTGTGTTGGTTTTCAGATGCATTGTAAATGGCACAGTATATGTGCAGATCCCAAGCCACGTGGCTTTTGCAACTGTCAGATGAAAGTTTTGTCAATGCACAGATTTTCTAAGTGCCATGCAAGATTTTTGGGTATGGCACTCTGTTTGCCAATAAGCACTGGGACCACCACAACTGGTTGATGCCACAATCTTTCAATTTCAATTTTTAGATCTTGATACTTTGTGGTCTTAGAATGTAGAATAATAGAGTTAGAGGGGATCTTGGAGGTCTTCTAGTCCAGCCCCCTGATCAAGCAGGAGACCCTATACCAAGGGGGTCCAACTTTGGGAACCATAAGGGGGGGGGGGGGTGTTCACTGGAATGCTGACAACTTGTGGACTCAACTCCTAGAATTCCCCAGCCAGCTGTGCTGGAATCCAGAGAGTTGAAGTCCACAAGACTTGAAGTTCCCAAGGTTGGATCCCTTTAGCCTAGATCGTTCCAGACAAATGGCTCTCCGGTCTCTTCTTAAAAACCTCCAGTGATGGAGCGCCCACTACGTCTGCAGGCTAGTCATTCTGCTGATTGATTCTTCCCACTGCCAGGAAATGTTTATTTAGTTGTAGGTTGGATCATCTCCAATTCTTTGTCTTCTGTTCTATTATCTCCTATATTGCCACATCAACTATCCAGACGTTCTTCTTTTCAACTGGTCTACTGAGAGACAAATTTTTCTTTCTTTGCATTTGGAAATCCCGCAGCATTTTAAGCCAGACTATTAATATAGAATCTTTTGTATTAGATTTCTTGTATTATTTGCATTAGATATATTTAGTTTGCAATGGATTTTTTATGTGAGATGTATATGTGTATGCGTATGCATACGCATATTTTATTTTTTATGCTTTTACATTTCTTGTTGCCCATTCTCCTTATGGTGGTCTTTGAGTATCATAAAGGTTGATTTGATTTGACCTGCTCATTTTTTACTACCTTTTCAACTCTATGTTCCCATCGATTTTTCATTATTGATACTGGATGATGTTATCAGTCTGGTTGTGTCAGGCTCTTGGCAATTCTCTGGGCCAGGTATCCGCAGGTCTTCTGATCTCGCACGACCTCTTTGAGTTTTTCTATGCTCTGGCTGGTGTCAGCTTTCAATCAGAATCAAGCTGGAAGGGACCTTGGAGGTCTTCTAATCCAGCCCCCTGGTCAAGCAGGAGATCCTATACCATCTCAGACAAACAGATGTCCAGTCTCTTCTTAAAAACCTCCAGTGATGAAGCGCCCACGATTTCTGGTGGCAAGCCGTTCCACTGGTTAATTGTCCTCACTGGTAGGAAGTTTCTCCTTAATTCCAGTTTGCTTCTCTCTTTGATGAGTTTCCATCCATTGTTTCTTGTCCTGTCTGGTGTCCAATCACCGTGTTCGTTGGTGGCCTGGTTTCTTTTACCGCTAACTCTTAACAACAATTGCTTTCCCCAGTGAATTCCCCTGCATAACATGGCCACAATAAGTGAGAAGCAGTTTTGTGATTTTTCCTTCCAGTGACATGTCTAGCGTTAGGCATACCAATACTTCCTTGTTGGTCACCTTTGCTGTCCAAGGAATACCGCAGGAGCCTTCTCCCTAGAACCACAGCTCAAACGAGTCGCTTGATACATGATAATTTTTACAGTGTTGGCCAGTGTGTCCTGTCATTGTTTATAAATCAGTTTGTGTGACCTTGTCGCGCAAGGCGAGTACACGAACTAGTGTTTCTTCTGCTTCTTTGCACAATCTGCACTTTATCTTTTAACTTTTCAATTCTGGTCTTGATTGCATCAGTTTGAATAGCTTCCTCTTTATTATTATTGTTATACGCTTCAGCTCAGCATTTGATATTTCTGAACAATGATTAGGAACTCCTGCCCCTTTACTTATGTGATTCTTTGTCCCCATTATCTGATGTTCATTGACATCTCTTGGAACAAGTTTCCTGTTTTTGCATGTGAACTTACTGACTGTGGTTTGTAAACCATATTTATCATGCCAGTTAGATTCTGGTTAAGCAAACAATGGCTTAGGGCAAAGTTGGTTCAGGTCTATGTTTACAGAGGTTATCTTTCTCCCCTTTATTTCAACATTCAAGAAAAATCCAGGTCATGTTCTGCCAAAAAGAAGAAAGGAGAAGAAAAAAAGAACGAAGAGGAAAGAAAAATGGAACGAAGAAAAAAAGAAGAAAAAAACATGCAACTTCTTCTTTGCTCATTCTTGCAACTGCTGTCATGTTGCCTCCCAAAGTGTGGAGCTGGATCCAAAGGCTGGGAAGCTGGAGGATCTTTTCCTGGGGGCTCAGCAACGGAGGGATGGGCAAAAGCACAAATAAGAAGAAAAGGAAAACGGATGGGAAATTCCTGGGGAGAGAAACAAAGCCCAGACTTGGCTCCCAAAGGAGAAGCAGACAAGAGTCATTTCAGTGGCTGTCTGCTTGTTAGGTCCTCTTTGCTGTCCGCTCTGCCAAAGGTGGTTGTGCACAATAACAACCACCGTCCAGGAGTGGCATAAAGAGGGAGGCCTGGACCTGTTTGAAACAAGAGATGCATGTGCTCCTGGTGCCCGGGGAGAGGTCAAAAAAGTCAGGTGTGGTCAAATGGCTATCCAGCACTTCAAATCCAGGGGCCTTTTTTGTCGAGAACAAACAAGGTTAGGGTTAGGGTGACTGTAACCTCTCCATTGCACCCTTTGGGTTTTATCTCTTTACTTTCTATTTCATAGTATTTTCATAAAATCTTCCCCTCTATTATCTCTGTGCCTGGCTATAGAAGGGACAGAAACACCAGATTGGGTCAGGTTTTATTAGATTTCCAGGAAGTGTCGGTGGAGATTGTCAGTCATCCAGGTCACAGTTAACTCAAAGTTGCTTTTTCAAAAGGCAACTGGACTGTTTTTTTCCTTGAGGAAGAAGACATTTTGCTTCTCATCCAAGAAGCTTCATCAGTTCAGGCAGGAACCCACCATCCTTCCAGAACTGA
>JANHFL010153701.1:0-10638 GCA_032468155.1 Oxyrhabdium leporinum
TTCTCTTCTCTTCTCTTCTCTTCTCTTCTCTTCTCTTCTCTTCTCTTCTCTTCTCCTCTCCTCTCCTCTTCCCTTCTAATTTCTATTCTATTCTATTCTATTCTATTCTGTTCTAAATTCATTCTAATTCTATTCTATTCTATTCTATTCTATTCTATTCTATTCTATTCTATTCATTTTCTATTCTAATTTCTATTCTATTCTTCTGCTCTACTCTAACACTATTCTAAAGCAACAGCTAGCAATTTTTTAAAAAGTGTCTTATAGTCTTGTTTTTTTTTGATTTAGGCCACAGTTTTGCCGAAATATCGCTGAAGTTCTGGATCCAACTTTTCAAGCCGCTAAAATAGGAACGCCTTCTGATGTGATGGATCTCGGTTCAAAAGGTAATTGTATTCATATTTACATCGGAGAAAGTCCCATTGAACTTAGATAGACTCCCCAATAAAATAGAATGCAGAATGGAGTAGAGGAGGGGAGGCAAGGCGAGGAGAGGAAAGAAAATAGGAAATAGAATAGAAAATAATAAGACTAGACTAGACTAGACTAGAAGCTGGAAGGGACCTTGGAGGTCTTCTGGTCCAACCCCCTACTCAAGCAGGAGACCCTATAACAAGGGAGTTCCATAGGTGAACCAAGGTTATGCCTAATACAGCTGGGAAAATAACTTTTAAGAAAAATACTTTTTGAGAACTGCAGAGACAAGAGAGTTTAGGGGAAGAAGAGATACTCCTGCAGTGCTAACATTCACTTTTCCTTCCCTTCCCTTCCCTTCCCTTCCCTTCCCTTCTCTTACCTTTCTTTTCCTTTCCTTTTCTCTTTTCTCTTTTCCTCTTCCCTCTTTTCTCTTTTCCTCTTCTCTCTTCTCTCTCTCCTCGTAGCGCCCAGCCCAGGACCCCTGGCCCAGACGGACAGCTCCTTCGACTTCCCGCAGGGGGTGGCCGCCCCCATCTTTGTCTCCCCGACCAAACGACAGCCAGACAAGGTGGGCTGCCCGAAATCCAGCAACAAAAAAGAAGGCTGCCGGCAGCAGTGATGGCTCCTGCCAAGCTCCACGTCGCTTCCGATGCTTCCTTCCTCCCCCCCCCCCGCCCCCCAACTTTTCACTGATGTTTTGGCTGGATTTATATCTCGGCTGTCAACAGGATGTCCGAGGTTTAAAGCTCCTTCCTCTTATTTCGACCTTAATTCGGCGCGAAAGGCGGGCCGTCAATCCCGTCGGATGAACACCAAAAGCTTTAAAACACCAAAAACAACACCCCCCCCAAAAAATTAATAAATTAAAAAAAATACCAATCTCCAAAACGGAAACAGACTTTCCAGAGAGGGAAGTTAGCCTATCGGTGGCCCAAATATTGCCTTTAAATAATAATAATAATAATAATAATAATTAATTGCTTTTACATTTCAAATATTTCCACAACCTGCCCAGGACACCTTACGTTATCCAGAAACACACCACGGTTGTAGCCAGGTGGCATGGATCGCACAAATTTAACCAGCCAGGCTACAGGTAGTCGGGGACCTTGGAGGTCTTCTAGTCCAGCCCCGCGCTCAAGCAGGAGATCCTTGCTCGACAACGGCTCATTTAGTGACCAAAGTGACAGCGCCAGGAAAAAAAACCAAAACAGAACCAGGGACTTGGGGCCGTTTTTCCACGGTGACGACCTCTCTAGCATCCCCATGCTCGTGCGATCCAAATTCAGAAGCTTGGAAACTGGCATGTACTTCTGACGGTTGCGGTGCCCCGAGGCGACGCGATCCCCTTTCGCGACAGTCTGACGAGCAGGGTCCGTGAGGAAGACAGATTCACTTAACAGCCAGGTTGCGGCAGGGATTCACTTCACCAGGGTGGCAGGGAAGTAAAATCGGGCGAAACTCACTTCACGGAGGTTCCGCTTAGCCACAGAAATGTTGAGCTCGATTGCGGTCATAAGCCGAGGACTGCCTATATTCTTGGGCGACTTGGTGCTCGCACAAGTAGCCTTTATCTGGCTTGTGACTGTTGGCAACTTTTAATTTATGTCCCTCCCTTCCCTCCTTCCCTCTCTCTGTCTCTCTTTATTTCTCTCTTCTTTCTCTCCGTCTCTCTCTCTGTATCTCTCCATCTCTCTATCTCTCTCTTTCTCTCTTATCTCTCTCTCTCTGTCTCTGTCTTTTATCTCTCTCTCACTTCTTTATCTCTCTATCTTTCTCTCTCTCCGTCTCTATCTCTCTCTGTATCTCTCCATCTCTCTTTATCTCTCTCT
Source organism: Oxyrhabdium leporinum (assembly GCA_032468155.1). Lineage (NCBI taxonomy): Eukaryota > Metazoa > Chordata > Lepidosauria > Squamata > Cyclocoridae > Oxyrhabdium > Oxyrhabdium leporinum. The sequence goes on from JANHFL010153701.1 coordinate 2,250, forward strand.
TTCTCTCTCTCTCCGCCTGTTTTGAATAAAATCTTTACTAAGGTGTCAGTTTTGAATGTCAGTACAGAGTTCTGTTTTATGTACAGTTTCAGAAATGACTTTTGCCCGGCATTTCCCGGCCCTATTGCGTTTCCAGCGCACGTCTTCTCAGAATTGGATCTCACCATTGCAACTCGATTCCAAGCAGTCTTATTTTCAAGAAAACGTGGATTAACGTGGACTTTTGCAAGGGGCCCCTTCCCAGCAGACGGAGGAGGAGGAGGAGGAGGAGGGTTCTGGGGACATATTATAAGCGGATATCTTGACTTTCTTGTTTCTTTTTCAACCGACTACCACCAGAATACTCCTCCCTCTGGCCCTCGCCCCGAATAACTCAAGACCCACCTACTTTATTCACTCAGATGTGGTTTTGTGGCTGTTTTTCATCCCTTCAGAATGGGGATGCACCTGTTTTCTCTCCGTTGCCCAGCAAAATAACCATCCTGTACTCTTGGGACCCTTTCTCATCCGAATTCGGGGGGAGGGGAGGGGGGGGGCTTACATGCCGCTCGTCCTCGACTTAAAACCGAGCCCCAAAGTTACATCGCTAAGCGAGACCGTCGTTCAGCGGGTTTTGTCCTGCCTTAGGCACTTCCTTGCCCACCGTGTTTATTAAGCCAATCGTTCAAAGTTAGCCGCCCGGCCATGAAGGGAATCCGGCTTTCCCGGTTGACTCTGCTCCTCGGACGGTCGCAAAAAAGGGGATCGCGGGGCGCCTGCGACCGTCGTAACTACGGGTCCGTTTCCAAGCGTCGGGGTTTGGATCCCGTGAACCGTGGGAACCCCGCAAGGGTGGGAAACGGCCGCAAATCATCTTTGTTGTTCAACGCTGTCGTAACCTTGGTCCCTAAACGGAACCGTTGCAAAGCGAGGAGGTCTACCTGCATTTGAAGGCCTCTCAAAACAGACCATCTCTGGGGGACAGAATTAGCTGTGGGTTTACCTTGGGGAGGGTTTTTAAAACCTCTAGAAAGCTTCCGAACTTGAGGAGGTTCAAAGCACAGCTGGTCGGCTGGCGCGTAAAATATAGAAATAACCTCCTACGCTACCGTCTGACATCGTAACCACTGGGGGAGATCAAAGCACTTTGGGCAAAGGGGAATCAAGGTTTAGGGTGTTGGGGGGGGGAAGAGGGCTGGGGGGGGGACATGAAAGGCCACCGACCCACCTCGCCGCGCACATTTCCATTCGGCGTCACCAGCGAAGTTCATTCGCGTAAAGGAACGCTCGTGGTATGAGTCACGTTTAATCTGAATCAAAAAAAAGAAAAGAAAAAGGAGTGAAGAGGCAGCCGGGGGGATGTTTGTTTTCGTATGTGAGAAAGCGATGACCAGCGACGATAAGCCGAGTTTTCGAACCCGAGATGTCTGATAGACCATCAATGAGAGGTTGGGCAGCCAGTAACCGCGCTCCCCTTCCCCGCCCCCCCAAACAAACTAGCTTTTAGGAACTTGAGGACCTGGAGTTATACATCTACAGCCCCCTTGGAAACGGGAGGATGCCGGGCCCCGGGAAGGCCCCCAGGTTCTCCAGAACTTCCTGGTGGTGGGCTCTTTGCCCTTCAACTCGACACTGCCGCAACGGAGTTTTGCCTGGGATTTTATTTTTGTCTGGGATACTTTTCCCGTCGCCTTCCAGCCGTCCAAACAACGCCCCACCCCGTCAAAAAAAAATCATTCCGGTGTGTCCCATTGTGTTGTGTTGGTTTTGTGTGTGTGTGTGTGTGGTTTTTTTTTTTTTTAAAGTTCAAATCGAGGGCCATCAGGGCGATCTTCCAGTTCCATGGAGAGAGAAACCTGTTTGAAGAGGATAATCGGGATTTTTTTCAGCTGCTTCTTCTGAAGGTGGCAAGGATTCTTTCGACAGCAGAGTGGCTCAAATGCTTTGGGGTCCTTTTTTCTTCGGGTCAAGGAATCCGCCTTGGCACTTTGACCGGGAGTTATACATCTTGTGAATAATATTTTTCCAACAGGCCCCCTTTGAGACTGGAAGGTGCTTCACAGCTGCCTCCTCCTCCTTCTTCTTCTTCGGGGTATCTGTAGATGCAGTCGTCTACTTCTTGGGCTAACTGCCCATGGAAAGCTGTGGGACAGAAGAAGTGGGAGAATTGAGACACAAGACTCCCTGCGCAGGCATGCCTTCAAGCGCTTCAAGACCTCAGAAATGGGCAACTCACCACGGCCAATTCCCCATGGCCAACTCCCCACAGTCAGCTCATCATGGCCAACTCACTATGGCCAACTCCCCATGGCCAACTCCCCATAGTCCATTCATCAGGGTCAATTCCCCACGGTCAACTCCCCATGGCCAATTTCCCATGGCCAACTCTCCATGGCCAACTCCCCATAGTCCATTCATCAGGGTCAATTCCCCACGGTCAACTCCCCATGGCCAATCTCCCATGGCCAACTCTCCATGGCCAACTCCCCATAGTCCATTCATCATGGCCAACTCCCCACGGTCAGCTCCCCACGGTCAACTCATCATAGCCAATTCACCATGGTCAACTCAACAGGGCCAACTGGCCACAGTCAACTTGCTGCAGGACAATTCAACAATTCAATTGAGTTATTTAACATAGTTAAAAAAAATATTCTATTTTTTGTCACTCGCATATCATTTTGTCCTTCCTTTTGCATCCTTTAATGATCCCATGCCAGGGTTTCTTCAGTATAATTCTTTTCCTGTGGAGAGTTGGCCGTGCCGAGTTGGCGCAGACCCCTAGGAGGCCCTAAGCAGTGGGAGAGGGAGGGTTAGCAGAATACCGCTGGCCCAAAAAAGAGCAGGAAAAAGGCCTTACGTTTTGGGAATTTCTTTTGGATCCAATATCGGAGGTAGAGGTAGACCAATACCATGCATGTGGCAAACAGAAGAATGGTGATGACAAAAGCAGAACTGATGAGGATCAGCTGGCTTCCCTCCTCTAAAAGAAAGCAGGGGAAAAAAAACCAAAACATCCTTCAGAAAAATCCCTGGACGCCAGCTCAGAAAAGCTACATTAAAGTGATCGTGGCTGCAAATTGGCTCACTTCGTGATCCCTGTTCACAGGCTGACACTAGCAACGGAGGGAGGGAAGCAGGGAAAATCCTCCCCCTTCGTTCCAGGTTGCTTCTCTCCTTGGGATTAGTTGCCACCCGTTGCTTCTTGTCCTGCCTTCTGGTGCTTTGGAAAATAAGTTGACACCCCCCCCACCCCTCTTCTTTGGGGCAGCCCCTCAAATATAGGAAGGCTGCTATCATGTCCGTCCCCTCCCACCCCGGTCCTTCTTTTCTCCAGACTAGCTATACCCAATTCCTGCAAGCATTCTCCGTATGTTTTTGCCTCCAGGCCTTCGGTCATCCGAGCTGTTTGTGTTTTTTCCCCTGTGCTTCTTCCAAAGTCTCAACGTCTTTTTTTTTGCAATGCGGTGACCAATGTCTCTGTTTCTACGTACTCGGACCTTGTGGGTTTCCTAATTTCTAATTTATGTTATTTTTTTTTATTTTTTTTTAAACTGCAGTTGGAGCCTGATTGAGATCAAAACTCTCAGCTTGCGTGGGTGGGGGAGGCTAACCCTTCCTGGGCTCTTCTTCATCTTTGCAAAAGAGTCCTGCCCTTTTCTGGCAACTAAACCATAGCTTTGTTTAACCAAGCATCTGGCTTCCTCGAACCCTCAGCCTCAGTGGCTAGACTATATAAGCCATGGTTCCAGCTTCAGTGGGAGGAGGAGGTTTGGTTCTTAACCTGATGTGATTTAGCAAGTGCGGATTTCCTAACAATTGCGCCTCCGTTCCTTCCAGAGAAAAGTAAAAAAACCAATTTCTCTTGTTACAGAAATTGAAAACGACAAGCCTGGATTTCCCACCTGTCCTTAACCACAATCTCAGCAGAGACACAACCGCAGCGTTTAAGGTTGTTTTTAAATGATAGCATAGGTTCTTAAAAGTCCACCCATGTGGGTAAGTTACGCTTTGACATAGAGTGCGGGTCTGAAATGGGTACATTCGGTAACAAGGCTGAACAGGTTGTGTGAATGCAGGCATCCTTCCCTCTTTCACCTGGAAGCTATGTATATTGGCAACTTTTTTCCACTGGGGGAAAAAAAATGGTGGTTTGTTTGAAGTTAGAGCCACAGAGTTGGAAGGGACCTTGGAGGTCTTCTAGTCCAGCCCCCTGCTTAGGCAGGAAACCCTACACCACTTCAGACAAAGGGTTGTCCAATCTCTTCTTAAAAATTTGCTAACGCTCCATACTAAATCCTAAAATAATTCATTTAATATTGGTCAGTGCTAAACACTGAACTTCAAGGCCGAATACTAAAGTCATTTGTTGAATAATGTTGGATACTAAATACCAATACTGTAAACTCAATACTGAATCCTAAAGTACTTGTTTTAATAATACTCAATGCTCAATACAAAAGTAAAATAATACTAAATACTTAAGTAGTGGGTTTAATAATGTTCGATTGTAAATAGTAAACTCAAGACTAAACATTCATTAGTTTAACGATGCTCAATACTCAATGCTAAACTAAACTCAATCCTAAAGTAATTTCTTTTATAATCGCCAAACATTCCAGGACGTCATTCGTAAAACTGCATCGGTAAAACATTTTATACATTGATTTAACTGTTATATATCGAACCAGTTATATATTTATTTAACAATCTTTCCGGGTGCCCCAATTATAACTTTGGCCAAAGTACGCTGGTCAATTAATTTGGGGATTCGTCCAATGGATACTGACCCAGAAACTAAAAATAAAATAAAGTTGAAGAAATAAATAGAGTTGAGTCTGTGTAACACCCTGAGAAAAACAGAGAACAAACTAGCCATTGGCTTCCAGATCTTTGACCTGATTTCACATCTTCTGGGAACACAAATTGAAAAACTCCCAGCCGACTCTCTCAGTCAATATAAAAATAAAATGATATAGCATTCAGAAGAAAGAGGCATATTCATACAAGAGGCTCACAAAGGTCAGAGTGACATTTTTCAGAATTATATATATATATTTTAAAAAAATGATAACGTGCATCTCACTCTTCAAAGCCACGCTTTGAAGTAATTGGAAGCAAAATCTGGTCCGGGAGAAAGACGCAAGAGAAATGAATTGGAGGCAGGCTGCAATTAGAAAGGAGGTCTCCCTTTGTCTGGCAGCCAGAAACAACAGGGACGGCAGCATGTTTCTGGCCTGGCTGACAAATTGCGTTTGAGAGTAGATGGGCTTTTATACAATTTGGGCCCCCCGGTTCGTGTAATATTTTAATGGCTGTTGCCAGATTCCTATGGTGTCATAGCTGGCTATGCAGGCAAAAGGGGACATTCAAATCCTATGTGTTTTGTTTGTCTGAGCTAATCTTGTCAGTTTCGGCTCCTGGACTATAGTGCTTCTTATTTGGGGTTTCTAGCGGCCCTTTGTATCTCAACCTTGGTGACTTTAAGACTCTCAAAATTCCACTTCCCAGAATTTCCCAGCATAGCTGACTGGGGAATTCTGGGAACCGAAGTCCACCTGTCTTCAAAGGTTGAGAAACACTGGATTAAACAGCTAATGAGATAAATAAATGTTCAAACGAGACTTACCTGAAACCTTAGTAGAGAAGACAGCCAGGGATGTGGAGGGCTGGGTGGTGGGGCTTTCTGACCCAGTCCAGCAAACCACATCTCTCTCCTTGGTCCCAGGTTCCCGAATCTTATCACCTGGACACCTGCAGGAATTGGTAGTTAGCCTCGTGTTTATACATGAGATTTTAAAATCAATTTATTCCAGAAGAACTTACTTTCTCCATGGCCGGCATTCCCCTGTACGTCGATCATTGAAAGTCTTCTCTTTACAGTTTTGACAACCTTGGAAAACACAGAAGAAGGTTTGATATCTGGACGGGTTTCTGGCTACCAAATAAATGGAGACCTCCTTTCTAACTGCAGCCTGCCTCCAACTCATTTCTCCTGCATCTTTCTCCTGCCTTGGCCTTGTGCTCCATCTTAGTGGGCTTTGGAGCTTTATAAATTGCATACACATACACAACAGTGGCTTGTAGCAAGTGAAAAATCCCACAACTGCTGGCGTTCAAGAGAACTTCTGTCCCCATCTTTAGATAGGTTGGTTTTCTGTAGGTAGTTCTCGACTTACGACTGCAACTGAGCCAAAAGATTTCTATGGCCTCCCAAGGCAGTTGTTACATAAGTTTTTTCCCCTCTTTTTACAACTTTTTGTGTGGGAACAGAAAGTGGGAGGAAGACCGCCCTGGCACTTCAGGGTTAAGCGAATGACTGCAACTGTTAAATTAGTAAGACGATCGTTAAGCTAATCCAACCTTCCCCTTGACTTTGCTGGTCACAAGCTTGCAAAAGGGGATTGTGTGACACACACCCCCAAGCCCCCCCCCCAGGATATTGCAACCGTCATAAATATGAACCAGTGGCCAAGCATCCAAATTTTAATCACGTGACCACGGGGGCGTTGCAACGGTTGTAAGTGTGACCCATGGGCCCAAGTCCTGTTTTTCAGGGCCGCCGTAACTGGGAACGGCCGCTAAACGAGCTGTCGTAAGTGGAGAGCCATCGTAGTCAGCGGTCACTTTACCTGTAATCGTGCGTTGCTGTCCGAGGCCACACTCACACGCCTGGCAGTTTTTCCCACACGAATAACCCCGAGAGCATTTGCAAATGGCGTCGGAAGTCGGGGTGCACTTCTGCTTGTACACTAAAGTCCCTTGAGGGTTAAAAATATTTTTTTTAAAAACGCACCCCGTCTGCAGAGAAGGCGATTTTGCCCTTTGCGCTGAGCTCAGCCGGCTTTCAGAGGAGATTGGAGAGGATCTAGCCAGCATTCTTATCTAGGTTTCCATAAACTCCTAAGAATGTTCGGTTAAGGGAATGAACTCAAAAAAGAAAAATAAAGTCCCAATTTGGGGTCTAGACATCCCCAATTCGTGCAACTGTGTCTAGTTTAATGAAAAGAAGGACCAGGGGTGACATGAGAGCATCTTCCAATATTTGAGGGGCTGCCCCCAAAGAAGAGGGGGTCCCCCTATTCTCCAAAACACCTGAAGGAAGGACAAGAAGCAACGGATGGAAAGTGATCAAGGAGAGAAGCAACCTGGAATTAAGGGGAAGCTTGAGCAGGGGGTTGGACTAGAAGACCTCCAAGGTCCCTTCCAACTCTGTTATTTTCTACTCTGCATTCCTTCGAATAGAGAGAACAATTAATCAGTGGAAGGACTTGCCTCCAGAAGTTGGTGAATGCTCCACCCCTGGAGGTTTTTAAGAAGAGATTGGTTCAGCCCTTTGTCTGAAGTGGTCTAGGGTTTCCTGCCCGAGCAGGGGGTTGGACTAGGAGACCTCCGAGGCCCCTTCCAACTCTCTCATTCCGTCTCCACGAGGTGTCCCTTCACACAGCCAAGCCGCTGTGACTCGACGGCCTGAAAGCCGAGGAAAGGTAGCCTCCCAGGGCTTGGACCCCCTCCCCAGGGCTGAGACCCTCCCCCGATCCCCCCCCCCCGAGTCTACTTACTGTCACAGACAGTGCATTGCCGGCAGGACTCGCCTTCCGCGGGATTGAAGGTGCCTGAGGGGGGAAAGGAGGACGAGTCAGCGGGTCTCGCATCCCGTGGGAATACGGGCCGGGGTCTCTCTCCCGAGAAACCGACCGGGGCCATCATCCCCCTCCGAGCCGCCGCCGCCGCTCACCGTTCGGGCAGATCCTGCAAAAAGCTCCCGTCCGGAGCAGCAACAGCAGCGCCCAAAAGAGCCGCTCCATCGGAGGCGAAGAAGCGTGTTGAAGGGTCGGTGGGTACTGCGCGGGGCTCCCCTCCTTGGCTTTCCCCAGCGCGGACTCCACGCGTCTGGACTCAGCTGGCGGGGGTAGGAGAAGAAGGGGCCGGCGCGGCGGGGCGGGACCCCCTACAGACTTCCCCCCACCCCCGGGGGAGGTAACCTGCTTCAAACCAGTCGGAATCCCCGCCAAGAATTTCCGCGATGTTTGTGTCTTCTAACATCCATCCATCCATCCAAACTAGAACTGGAAGGGACCTTAGAGGGCTTCTAGTCCAACCCGCCGCGCAAGCGAGAGAAACTAGGTCCTAGACCACCATTTCAATCCATCCATCCATCAGCACTTCATTCAATCGTTGATCGGTGGATTGAAATGGTCTTCTGTTTGGGGGGGGGGGTCTCCCGCTTGAGCAGGGGGTCGGACTAGAAGACCTCCCAGGTCCCTTCCAACTCTGTTATTCTGTATGAAAGCATCTCCCGCTTGAGCAGGGGGTCGGACTAGAAGACCTCCCAGGCCCCTTCCAGCTCTATTCTGATTGATGGATTGATTGAAATGGTCCGGGGTCTCCCGCTTGAGCAGGGGGGGTG
>JANHFL010153779.1:0-10636 GCA_032468155.1 Oxyrhabdium leporinum
TTCTCAGATGCAATCCCAAACTCGCTTTCCAAGGAATACGTTTTGGAAAAAACCCCTTCTACCCCTGAGTCACAAAAGCCGCATTCCCACAACCCAGAAAGAGGGGAAGGAATAAAACATGCAGAGAAGGCCGCTAAGGCTGGTTGGGATTAACCCGGTTTGTTAGGAAGCGGGCTTGTAAGAACGTTGCAGGCATCCAGCCTAGTTTTTTTTTTTATTATTATTTTTTTCCTTTTGAGTTTCGGATTCAAACAAACTGCAGGTGAACTCAGTCACTGGCTTAACAAGTGCTGTGCAAATAGAGGTGGTTGTCATCATCATCATTGGAAAAGACGAAGACTTTGATTTTTGAACATGGAAAGCGGGCTTATTCCAGAACCAAGTTTGGCTTCTGGAGGAAAGATACTGGCCTCTCCCGTCCCTTGACAAACCGAAGGGGCGCATCAGCTTCATCCTCCCTAAGCCAAGAAGTCGGTCACCCAGATTTCCCTGCTCGGGGCTCCAGGCAGCTAACGCCTTTCTGGCTCCTTTGCCTGCCAGGAGATTCTTCTGGCTGTGGCTCTAAAAGACGAGCCACACACGGGCCCCCAACCCTTCGGGGAATCTCTCCCTCTCTCCCCCCGGCAGCCTTTCTCAGCAAGGCAGCGGAGCCGCCGAGCGCCTCTGCCTTGGCCCCGGCGCCCCTCCTGGGCTTTCCTGGTGGCCTCCCCTCCCGGGCCAGCAACCGAAATACAGCCGCCGGGGGAGGAGGAGGAGGAGGAGAGACCAGTCGGGGAGGCCCGGGACCTCCTGGCACCCCCCGCCCGCCCGGCAGGCGCCGCGATCGCGCGTGGCTCTCACCTCCCGGCAAGGCGGCAGCTGCAGGCTGGAGGCGGCGGCGGCCACGGCATCGGCCGGCCAGCCCAGCAGGAGCGCTGCCCAGCCGCCCAGCCAGCACAGCGCGCCCCGCAGCCGGAGCATCGCCCAGGGCAGGCGCCGTGCCCGCTCGCCGCTACTCCCTGGAAGCCTCGCCCGGATGCCCGCCCGCTCGCTCCCTCCGCTGCCTTCCCGGCCGGGCACCGACGCTCCCTGCCTGCCGGCTGCTGGGCGGCCGAGGAGCCGGAGGGGAGGAGGGGGGCAGAGGGCGGGGCCGCCGGAGGAGGAGGAGCGGCCAGTGCGCAGGCGCCGGTGGGGAGGGGGAGGCAGGGGCTCCCCAGCACCTGGCCCCGTCGTGGCAGGTCGGGCGGGCGGGGAGGGGATGCGCGAAAGGGGAGGAGGGAGCGGTCCCTTCGCTTGCGCAGGTGGGGAGGATGCAGGCCGGGAGCGAGCCAGGAGAGCCGCGCCTTTCATTGCTACCTTGTGGCCCTAACTGGGAGCCCCCCCGCCGCCCCCACCCCTGAAATAGGACAGTCTGATTTGTTGGTTTATACAGGTAGTCCTCCACTTATGGCCACAACGGGACCCCAAAGGCCCGTTGCCGAGCGAAACGTTTTGTCAAGTGAGTTGTGCCCCGGCTTTCTTGCTGCCGTAAGGGTGGAAAACGGTCACAAGTCGACTGTTTTCACTGCCAACGTAACTTCGAACGGTCGCTAAAGGAACCACTGTAAATCGAGGATGACTCTGTCACTCAGGGTTGACATGAGGGGTCCTTGGTGCTGTCTGAGCTTGTGGGGGGGTGGTTTGCAGACGTTTCATTACCCAAGTAGGTACCACCATCAGTTCTAGGTGAGGGCTGGGCTGGGCATGGCTAGGTTGACACCATGGGCTCGCTGCGCCCCAGGAGAGATTAGGCCAGATTCCCGGGTTCACACGACACCTCCGAATCCTAAGCGAATCGCCAGACCGGAAGAACATCCGGAATGGCTGCATTGGCACGATGACTAATTAACCCTGGTTTTTTGAGCCCAGGGCACTAGGAAGTCATGGAACAAGCCATGTTTGCTCCACGTCCCTCCTGCCCCCCCTCCCCCAGGCAAACAACCGTGGTTAACGCTAAGCAGGTTCGGGGGGCTCGTCTGTAGAGCCCGAACCCAAGCCGGCTATTCTAACTCAGCTGTTAATTTGTGGTTCAGTGTGTGGAGCAGACTCGTAAAATTGGAGATTTACTTCACCATGGTTACGGGGAGCGTGCGCTTCTCCTTCCTTAAAATCTTTAGCAGAATGTATTTGGATCTTGCCATAAAGTAGCATGGGAGATTTTCGGTGTACATAAAACCAAAGTCAAATAGTAGATGAATAGTCTTGAAAGGCTCAGAAAAATATGGCCGGAAAGTTAATGTTTGCAAGAGCAACTGCGGTCCGTCATAAAGAAATCCCGAATAAGCATACTTTTTTTTTCTCTGTGGTGCAATACTCAGGGGAAAAAAAATAGAAAATGGAATCTGATTTTCATCGCCTTCATAATCATCCATCTTAACAATTTCTCCTTTGACTTCCTAGAAAGGCTTTGCAAGGTAATAATTTTCACTATTTATGCAAAACCAGAGTAACTTACTAATATTTCTTAACCCTTATGGGATTACAATCCACGTTATCAATGGCACATTATTCTTATATATTTGTATGTGTGCGTAATGTAGGAGCAACAATATACAAAAATCTGTGGCTTGTAACCATTTAACTCACGTTTCCAAAAATTGCTGTCAGCAGCTGCTAACACTCAGCTCTGCTGAATTTCTTTTAATATCTGCATTGAGACTGTCATTTTGTGTCTTTATTATTCCCAAACAAACTAAATCAAAGTTTTTGATGCAAATACAGTAATTTTAAAATTCAAACTTGAGCCACATCCTTTGTGGGCGCAGTCCTAAGCAAAGATAAAATTGGATTTAAGCCTCCGTTTTGATGCTATGGAACCTGTTAGAGAAAGCAAAAAACCGTCGCTCCGGAACTTTTCCCAAAAGTGCTTGTGGACCCCCAGAGAAAGAGAGAAAATCCACGTCCTTCATTCCCCTCGTATTCATTTCCACCGCTTGAACTGGAGGATGGAGTAGAAGACCTCCAAGGCCCCTTCCAACTCTCTTCTTCTGTTACTCAGGTTACTTTTACAGCCGTAGATGACGATCAGATAAAACAGATTTTATCTGATTGATGGCGTTATTGTCAAGATCAAGAGGATCATAAGCAACCCAGTTTTCCCTTTCGAGATAAAGCGGATCTAGGACATTGTGCCATAATGGCTCGACGATGATTTTAAAATGTTATTCTGTCCTCCGCAACCTTATTAAAAGAGCTACGGGAAGGCTGGCATTGTAGTCACCCCAGTTTCAGTTCAGAGGGGGAAAGAAATGTGTTTCATTTACATGTCAATGTGGCTTTTGCTCATTCCGCATAAGTCTTGGGTAGGACACAAAATGCAGTTATCGTCAGGTTGTAGAGTTTGTGTCATGTTCAAAAATGCTTCCGAAAAAAATGCTGGCGTTAGAGGAGACCACTTGCAAAAGGTCACATACCAGGAAAAATGTATCGAAGATGTATTTCTTTGAGAAAAATATTTATCCTAAAACGTACACGTTAGGAGAAAAGCATGGGTGAATATGTACAAATATTCACGTATTCATTTAATCCTTGAACGGATGCGTCCTGGAACACCAATCGGTCTTATCTTTCGTTCCATTCAGGAAAGTTAGAGCATCTATTTGGTGCAAATGCCCAAAGATAAGCATATATATGAAGGGATCTCACACTGCTTTGCAAATAAATCTGTGGCAATTACTCACCTCCCCCCAGTGAATTTATTTATTAGGTTTACAGTCCACCGCAATCTAAGAGACTCTTCATATACATCAAGAGCAACACAATAAAGCATCTCAGCAGAAGAATAGAAAGACAATTAATCAGAAGCAACGCAATCATCAGTCACGTCGGTGGAGTCGCCTTCTTCTCCCAGAGGCTTTCTGAAACTATTTCACTTTTTAATAGCTTGCGGAAAGCTAATAAAGGGGGAGCAGGTTGGATTTCGGAGGGACGTCCCTTCTGACATGGAGACATCCCCCCAGAAAAGGCTCACCTGCAAGCTTCTCCATCCACCTCCCCCCCCCTTGCTTTATGAAAGCGGGGGCTCCTCAGCAGGGTCTCCCAGGGTCTCCCAAGTCAGACAGGTTCAAATCGGTGGAGAAAAGGTCTTGTTGCAATACTCTGGTGGCAAACCATGCAGGGTTTTCAAGGTTAAAAACAGCACTTGGAATTGCACATAAAGATAGTGTCCAGAGTAGTAGAGTTGGAAGGGACCTTGGAGGTCTTCTAGTCCAACCCCCTGCTCAAGCAACGGCTGTCCAATGTCTTCTTAAAAAACCTCCAGTGTTGGAGCTCCCACGACTTCCAAAGGAAAGCCATTCCACCGGTTAATTGTCCTCCCTGTCAGGAAATTTCTCCTTCGTCCCAGGTTGCTTCTCTCCTGGATTAGTCTCCCTCCAGTTGCTTAAATGAGATGGGCCACCACACAGCTCAAACAAATAATACACAAGAATCATTTCTATACATGTTGAGTAAATTTACGTTTTATGCAAATGACGTAACCACACGCAAAGGTTTGTTTTCTTGGATGTAACCAACCTTCACCTTTGCCTAAATGTGGCCGGTCTTTTCAGTAAAACTAGTTTTACATTTTTTCAAAGAGAAACTGCTTAATTTTTACCGTTTCTTGGGCGCTACTAAGACGCCAAGGTCAATTTTGGCCGGCGGAAAAGATGCAGCTTATAAAAACGCTTTTCCAAATGGTTGCCTCTGCTTTCCAGCTATTTTTGCCTTTAAGGAATCGGCTGGCTGAGAAAACAATTTTTGCCTGTTGCTTTTAGAGAGGACTAGGTCTGGTGTTCGCAGAACAGAAGCAGCTTTTTATAAGTTAGTTATTGGCTTAGGGAGACGCGTGAAGCGTTATCCAAATATTAGGATTTCCAGATTATATGGGCTGATCCGCACTTCCTGCTTGCCCCAGCGAGGCAATGGGCCACCTGTCAATTTGGGAGGGGAGGAATGAGTAACGTCATTCGCAGATTGGCCCTTAACCTGCAAGGAAGCTGAACCTCACCCGAGGTCCCCTTATTGGTAAGGAAATTAATCTTTCCCCCCTCTCTGCTGGCACAAAAGGGATCAGGACAGTCCATCAAATGTGTTGCAATTCCTTCAAGTCTTGCACAAATGGGACTTGAAGATTCCCAACCACTTCCCAGGGTTCTTTTAGTACGGAGCCCAGCGGACTGATAACCTTTTTATTAGTATTATTATTATTATTATTCTGGTTGATCCCACAGGATTTGGCCTTTGTTCCACTCAGCGAGTCCTTCCCAGGACCCGGGATAAGCAGGCGCAGTTGCTTAATGACGTGAAAGGCCTTGTCGCGGGATGTAAGCTCTTCCCAGGAAAGCTGCCTCTTGCAGCTGACCAATGGGGATTTGGTTGATGCCCATGGTTTGCGAGAGGCGTTGACCTGAATCTCAAATCACTCGATCCCCTTGTCAGGAGGAGAATTTCCCAGCCGTATTAGTATTACCTGGTCTGGTGGGACTTCCTGTTATTCAGAGGGCAGCGTGGATAAAGGTGGAAGGCCCAATTCCTGCCTGTGTTATCATTCGGGAACTCCACCTTAGGTTTACACTTCGGGAGGCAGCTGATAAAACCTCTTGAAAATAAACCTGCTTACCGCAAAGGCAATACTGAATCACTGAGCAGCCGGTGAGTGGAGCCGCCTCTGATATTTGCTCGGATTACAGGTGTTGCTTCAATAGCCTCTGGAGAGTAAAACAGCACCCAGGGGCGCTTCAATAGGTCCGCTGGGTGGTTGTGAAATTTGGAGGCTTCTGAATGCCTCTTTATTGTGGCGTCTTTAATTCTCCGGTGCTGAAATCGTGGCCCCTCTGGCCTGGCACAGTCCTATTCCAGAAGAAAGTCTCTTTCAATACAATCAGAATTTGCTCCTTGGGAAAATAACCACACGGCTATAAAAGCCAAGAGGATTTTTAAAAAACAACCTTCTTATGCGCAGACACACACAAACGGATAACCCTTGACCTACGACCTCAGCTGAGCCCAATATCTGTGTTGCTCAGCGGGATAAACAGTTGTTAAGTGAATTTTGTCCCATTTTACGACCTTTCTTGCCACGCTTGTTAAGGGAATCGCTGCAGCTGTAAAATCAGTCACACGGTCGTTAAGTGAATCTGGCTCTCCCCATTGACTTTGCTCGTCGGAAGGTCGCCAAAGGGGAATCCGAGGAGCCAGGTTTCCGCCACCGTCATAAATACGAGCCGAGTTGCCGGGCGGCTGAATTTTGATCGCCTGGACGTGGAAATGCTACAAGGGTCGTACGCGAGAAGAACTCGGACCTAAGTCGCGTTTTCCAGGGCGGTTGTACCTTTGAGCGGTCACTAAGCGGACCGATCTAGGTCGAGGGCTACCTGGCCAGCAACCACGTCCCTCAGATGTCGGCTTCGTTTCATCTCTCGCTCTCCTCCGACCGTAGGTGCTCTATCCTCCCGGCTGGAGGCCCTCGTCCTAAAGAGGAGAGGACCACTCAGCGCACGGCCTGGCGGGGGCCTCTCGAAGCCACCCCCCTCGTGGACGCTGCGTCTCTGCTGAAGCTGCCCGTCCAGGTCTTAGATGCTGCCCGTGGTGACCCGGTTCACAGTCGCTTGACAAGCCCCTTTTCCAGCAAGCGGGGGGAGCTCCCCCGGGGGCCGTTGTCTGGGCGGGCAGAGCGGTGAAAGGGAGCCGGCCGGAGCAGGAGCCGCTCGACTTCAGGGCTTGCAGACAAGAAGGCCGACCAGGGAGGCTTCCCTGGAATAACTCGATGCCATCGTCGTACTGAGCGGGAGGAAAAACCTTTATATGCATATCCTGCCTCTCCGTTACAAAGAGGGGGGGGGGGTCGTCAAGGCCCTTTCTCATCCGGAGTCAAGATGACTTACTTAAGCCGTAAAAACACATCATCCGTTCAAAAAATGTCCAAATCCGTGGTAGTACGTATTCTGCTCCCAGTGTTTTGCCAAATGTTCCTTGGTTAAGAACGCAACACGTCACGAATGACGATCAGAAGTAAAGTTGCCTGGATTATTGCAGGAATTGGGTATCTCCAGTCTAGAGAAAAGAAGGACCAGGGGGGACGTGATTGCGGTCTTCCAGTATTTGAGGGGCTGCCACAAAGAGGAGGGGGTCAACTTACCATATTTTCCAAAGCGCCAGAAGGCAGGAGAAGAACCATGGATGGAAACTAACCAAGGAGAGAAGCAACCTGGAACGAAGGAGAAATTTACTGGCAGTGAGAACAATTAACCGATGGAATAGATTGCCTTCGGAAGTTGTAGGGGCCCCATCACTGGAGGTTTTTAAGAAAAAACTGGACAGTCACTTGTCTGGAATGGTGGAGGGTCTCCTGCTTGAGCGGGGGGGCTGGACTAGAAGACCTCCAAGGTCCCTTCCAACTCTGTTCTTCCTATTGAACTTTAGATTGTAGCTCTTCAAGAGACTTCGAGAGGTACTTGCCCGAGCAACCTCAGACTTTTGTTTTGCAGTTAAAAAAAATATTCCTCTCCCTTGGCCTAGTCAACAGTTTCTGCATTGTCTCTGTCAGGGGCATAAACACTGTTTTCTATGTTCGAACACCCGTCCATGGCGGTGACCTCTGCCCTTTGCGTGGCCACGGTGAAACCTGATTAACCTTTCTATTCCTCCCTTGGGGATTGCAAACCGCGGATTGAGGAGCAAGTGGTGGATCTCTGCACTGGATTTGCTCACAGAATAACAGAGCCGGAAGGGACCTTGGAGGTCTTCTAGTCCAACCCCCTGATCAAGCAGGAGGCCCTCTGCTATTCCAGACAAATGGCTGTCCAGTCTCTCCTTAAAAGCCCCCAGTGATGGAGCCCCCACCACTTCCGGAGGGAAGCTCATTCCACCGGTTGACTGTCCTTCACTGTCAGGAAGTTTCTCCTCGGTTCCAGGTTGCTTCTCTCCTGGACGAGTTTCCATCCGTTGCTTCTCCTCCTGCCCTCGGGGGCTTTGGAGAAGAGGTGGACCCCCCTCTTCTTTGGGGAAGCCCCTCAAATGCTGCAACTTCCCACTGGGGAAGTTCTACCTGACTAAAAGTTTATGATGGGATAAATTCCCTTGTTAAAAAGCAGTGCGGATTCTTGGACAATCTGTGGAGCAACATTCCTCATTTGTCTGGCGAGAAAACCCAAGTCGCTTGTTTGTGAAAGTGATCCTTTACAGCAGCAGAAGACCTCCAGGTGAAGGCCCAGCGAAGGCAATCTCTGCCCGCTCTTTTCAAGGCCTGAAGAATCTCCAGAGGCTCGGAACTCTGTCGGAGATTGGCTCGATTGCTGTTATAAATGAGCGAACAAAATTCACCTTCCAGTGGCAGGCTGGAGAAAGCCGGGTGATGGGCAGATAACGGCGGTTGCTTTAGCTCTCTTGTTTTCCTGAGGTTTGGGGGGGGGGGGATAAAGCAAAATTGAAGCGAATAAGAGGAGGGTTTTAGTGCATTTGCTCTGGGTTGTTTTGGGTTTTTTGGCCGCTGTGTGCTCGGTTATTATGTTTTCATTCCAGGCTTTGGTGAAAGGATGGATCGCGGAGCAAACAAAGCTGCATTCACAAACTCTGCGCAAGCAGGAGAAACAGGGGACAATGGAGACCCATACACAGATGGAAGGAAGGAAGGGCTTGAGGCCAGAACATCTGGGCCACCTCGAAGAAGCCCAAGTCGAGCTGTTCCACCAGAAATGAATAATCCTGATTAGGGGGCGGAAGGCTAAAGCATGCGATGAATGCTTGTAGGAACCGGGCATGTCCAGCTTAATGAAAGGAAGGACTGGGGGGGGGGGGCAGGATAGCAGCCTTCCAGTATTTGAGGGGCTGCCCCAAGGAACAGGGAGTCGAGCTCTCCTCCAAAGCCCCAGAAGGCAGGAGAAGAAGCAACGGATGGAAACTCACCAAGGAGAGAAGCAACCTGGAACTAGGGAGGAATCTCCTGACAGTTGTAACGGTTAACCAGTGGAACAGCTTGCCACCAGAAGTTGTGAATGCTCCAACACTGGAAGTTTTTAAGAAGAGACTGGACAACCATTGGTCTGAAATGGTAAAAGGTCTCCTGCTCGGGCAGAGGGTTGGACTAGAAGACCTCCAAGGTGCCTCCCAACTCTGTTATCCTCTCCTATCCTAAAATCGGCGAGCTTGGGCAGCCCCAGCCTAAGGCTGGAAGGGCTGAGACAGTCAAAGGCAGCAGATCTCCTGACCTTTCAGTGCTCCCCACCCCTAAAGGACAGATTTTCTGTGCCTCTTATTTCCTCCAGCATGATGGCAGAGCATGAACTCATGAACGAGAACGCGCCCAAATGCGATTTCCTGTCCGGTTAATTTTCTGAATGGGGAAAGCACTGTATGCCCACATCCCGCATTATCGCAAAGCAACCTGCATCGGCCTGTAGCAAGAGCTCTTGAAAGAAAGGGTCGGGCTTTGAGGGTCGATTAGTCTTGATACGATTTCCTAATTACGCGCCGGAGACGGGATTCAGCTCCCCGAAACACCACAAGGCAAACTGTCCTCTTTCCTCCTGGCAGGGAACGCCACTATTCTGCCGAAGAGGAGGCAGGGGGACCAAATACTCCTGCGCTAGGAACATCAGCTTTAGCGAAGTCTCCGTTGGAAACCCATCCTGGCAGCTTAGTGGGAAAAGCTTTTAAAGAGATTGCCTTCCATTCGGCAGAGATGCTTGATTTCATTTCCTCTTCGGTTTGTTATCCTTGACGTTGGCTATCAGTTCCGTTCCCTGGTGAATTCCCATTGGAATGTAACTCCAATTTTAAGACGTCTCTCACGGGTCTTTGACAGCAAGACGGAAAAGGCATTTTCTTCACCATGGGCGGCTTTAAAGCAGCGGAAGGCTTTAAATGAACGCAGCGGCCTTATGGATAACCGCCATCCGTGGCTGCCATCGGCTCAGCCCAGCGACCTGCTTATACTGTAAGCTGTTTTATTATGCAGAGATTTCCAGGCACTGCCAAGCTATTACCAAGAAGGTAATATTTAAAGGGAAATAATTCAAAGCACGCAAACCGGTCTGTTCTGGTTTCTTCCCTCGCTACAGAGGCACAAGCAGAAATACTACAATCAGTAGCTTTTCTTAAAAAAAAAATAAAATGAAAAAAAAAAAATAGAACATATTAACAACGGGGTCGTTTGTGCAGAATTTCACAAACAGAGTTCGTCATTCAGCCCCAGCTGCTCAACACACTTTGAGTGTTGCTCTGTCTGGTGCCTGTCAGGGGCGACAACCCCAAAGAATCCCACAGCTGACAGCAAGATTGACAGCCAGCTGTGCTCTAGGTGGTGTGGACTTCAACTCCCAGAATTCCCCAGCCGGCCCACACTGCTTCCCACTGGCAAGTCTGAGAAGCACTCACTCTAGGACTTGAATCTGAAGCTCAACGGTCTGTTCGTCACCTTCAACGGAAGCAACCTCCACAAATCTGAAAGTTGATAAGTTTTCATATATGTACATGACCAGGATGGCCCAATCGAAGCTCCATCTGTTTTATATACATATCTATCTATCTATATCTAATCTCTATCTCTAGAATCTAATCTATTAATCTATCTATCTATCTATCTATCTATCTATCTATCTATCTATCTATCTATCTATCTATCTATCTATCTATCTAT
>JANHFL010154098.1:0-10630 GCA_032468155.1 Oxyrhabdium leporinum
CCGGTGACTGAGATGGGGTGAGGGGCGCGATGCTGCAGCTGTCGCTGTGCAGCCCAGGAGAACTGGGCGGAGACGGGGTCCGGGACCGCTCCCCATTTGTCCCTGGCAAAGAAGAAGAAGAAGAAGGGGAAGGAAAGGGGGAGGCTTAGAAACATCCCTTAAGCATCTCAGTTGCTCTTCTCGGCACTTTTTCGAAAATCTCAACATCTTTTTTCCCTCCGTAATATAGTGACCAAAACTGGTGGCAGGATTCCAGGTGTGGCCTTACTAGGGTTTTACAAAGCGGCACTGATACGTCGCGTGATCTTGATTCCCTGCCTCTCTTTATACAACCCAGGATCGTATCCGCCTTCTTGGCTGCCGCCGCACACGGCTGGCTCGTGCTTAAGGGGCCGTCCGCTCGGACTCCAAGGTCCCCCTGGCAGTGACCGTTTTTGAGCCAGGTTTCGCCTAACCTGTACTCGGACCTTCCTCCAAGGTCCCTTTCAGCCAGAGGTGCCATCCTAAGGCTCACTTAGCTATTCCCCACCCCTGGCAAGTGCCCCTCCTGATGCTCCGGGACCTTTGTGGCCGGCTGTGGATCCTTCTTCTCCCCAGAGAAGAAAATGAAGGAGGAAAATGGTGAACAAAGGAGATTAATCTCCGTTAAAATGTCAACCCTTGCACCCTGAAACCCAACGGCGTTTTCCTCCGAACCCAGAGTTAAGACGTTTGGGGAGGATGCCTCTCCTCTCCCCAACCGTGTTGGGGGTTTGGTGGTCGGACTCCTCTCAGTAACCTGAGATCGAATGCCGGGAAAACCGCAGCATGAAAACCAGGATGTCTGGTAAGAGTGGAGGAAGAAGAGATTGGAGGGAAAGAGAGGAATGTTCCTGCTTTCCTTGCCTTGGACGGTCCCCGTGAAGAGCTTCCCGCTTCCTTAAATCTGTTCTCTCCCCATCCTCACAATGAGGAATGGAATGGGGAAGGGGGAAGAAGGAGAAGGGGAAAGGGAAGGAGAAGGGGAAGGAGAAGGGGAGAAGAGGAGAGGAGAGGAGAGATAGAATGGAAGGGGGCTTCAGACGCTTTCATTTCTCTGTCCGGTTCCTCCGAAAGAGGCTGCAGAATCTCCTCCAGAGGCCGGTCGGGGTGAAGGGCCGACGCCTCGTCAAGCAGAGATTTTTCCTCCATCTTCCCCGAGTCTTTCCTGTCGTCACCCGTGTCCGGGATGACGGACGGATGGGGCTCGGGACCCCCAACAGCCCCCGAGATCGGGGAGCTGCCAAATTTTGAAAAGGAGATTCAGGTTCCTGTCAGCGTTCCGTCCAAGTTCCAATAAATCCCTCGGCACTCAGAGAAGGATTAATCCAAGTAAGAGTTTACTAAAGAAACCACGTTGGCACATCTGGGGAAAACCTGAATCTGAAGGACCCCCAGGTTTTTCCCCACCCAACAGAGAGAAATTCGGAACCACCTTCTTCTTTTGCCCATCATCAATCACATTCCCCAATCATGGCTTATACCCAGCATTCCCTCTTCCGTCTCGGCACTCCTCTTCCGGGTGCTGCACAGAACGGCCTTGACATTCGTAGAAAGAATAATATTTTGACTACAACACTTCTGACTGCCATGAGGAAGTCCCCCCTCCCTATTTCCCACGTGTAATTATTATGTGGCAGCCGGCAGAGGCCCCGAATTCATGGCTTCCGAGGCTGACGCAGCCGGCATGTTTTAAGGTGGGTGGACTTCAACTCCCAGAATCCCCCAGCCAGCACGGCGAGTCGAAGCCCACAAATCTTAAAGTTACCGAGTCCGGGGAGCCCTCCCTGACCTGGACCAATGCAGGTAGTCCTCGTCTTATGGCCACAATGGAATAAACGTTGACCTCTTGAGGCCTTGCCCTGGCGTAACAATTACCCGCCCAGCAATCATTCTTCTCCAGCTTAACAAGCGGGCTGTGTCATGAGGGACGGCGACTCACTCGCGAAACCTTGCACAAATCTCTCTGCAAAGGGCCGGGTGCGATTCGCTCCCTGGTTGGTTGATCCTTACCAGGATCCCGCCAGATCCTGAAGGAAGAAAAGCCAAGGTTTTTCAAAACAAAACTACAGGCAGTCCTCGGCTTACAACCATCAGGGAACCCAACATTTCCACCGTTAAGCGAGTTCTGGCCCATCTGACCACTTTGATAGGTTAGTCATGCGGTTGTTAAGTGAATCTGGCTTTCCCCTTGACATTGCCTGTGAGAAGGTCGCAAAAGGGGGAACACGGGACTCCGGGGACACTATACAACCGTCGTAAAGGCGAGTCCGTTGCCAAGTGTTCAGATTTGGATCACCCCTTGGGACCCCGAGGATGCGGCAACGGCCGTACGGGTGGAAAGCGAGCCCTCGAGTCACCTTTTTCAGTGCGGTTGTAACACTTAACGGCCGCCCAACGAAAGGTTGTAAGCCCAAGACTTCCCCTTTCGATGGGCGCACACCCTCCCAGCGTCATGCAGACACGCACACGCAACGTTCGCCCCGAGGCCTCCCCTCTCTTGGTTTCGACCGGGATCTGCCGCACAGGAGGTCGGCCCCATATCCAAGCAGGAGATCCACGGAGATCCACCCGGAGGGATCCGTGCCTCGAAACCAGGTGGCCCTTCGTCAGCCTCAGACCTGTATTTTAGCCCTGGGGAGTCATCTCCAAGGGCGGCCCCATTTGCAGACCGTTGCAGTAGTCAAGCTGTGAATCGACCGGGGTATCGGGGGCGGACTGAAGGTCCCTCCCAATTGAGGAGCGCTCTGACTCCAGCCTGAAGGACTGGTGGGAGGGGGAATAATGGCAAATGTACCACCCCCCCGCCCCTCTCTTTTTTTCTTCTTTTTATACCTCCCTTCCTTCCTCTTCTGCTTCTTTCCAGGGCCGGCCACCAACTCCTCTGGGCTGCTGCAGCCTTTGTTCCTTCCCGACTCCAATGCCCCAGGTTTCTGCCTTTCGCCACCTTCCTTTTTTTACCTGCCTGGAGATGCACCTTGCTGCTTTTCCTCTCTCTGTCTGTCTGTCTGTCTGTCTGAATCCAAGCCACGAGACAGGTGGGGCAGGGCGGGGCTGATCCCGACAGGTGCTGCTTGTTTTAAGGGGGGAAAGGGTTGCTTCAAAGGGTCACACCTGGACCAGGGCTCTCCAGACTTGGCAACTTTAGACCTGTGGACTTCAACTCCCAGAATTCCCCGGTCACCACGGAGAGGCGAAGGCCACAAGTCTTAAAGTTATCGAGTTTGGAGACCCCACCCTGACCTGGACCAATGTGGGTAGTCCTCGTCTTACAACCGCAATTTCTGTTGCTAAGTGAAACACTCGTTCAATGAGTTTTGCCCTGTTGTACGACATTTCTTGCCACAGTTGTTAAGTGAATCGCTGCAGCGGTTAAGTGAGTGACACGGTTGTTAAGTGAATCTGGCTTCCCCGCTGACTTTGCTTGTCCGCCAAAGGGGATCATGTGACCCCGGGAACACTGCGACCGTCATAAATACGAGTCAGCTGCCCGGAGTCCGAATTTTGATGAGGTGACCGTGGTGATGATGCAACGGTTGTGTGAAAAAGTCACTATTTTTCAGTGACGTTGTCACTTCACATGGTCACTCAGTGAACTCTTGTAAGTTGAGGACTACCTGTATTTAGTAGAAAGCAAAGTGCCAGGGAAATCGTTGTGCCTGTAGTTGCTGCGAGGACTGCCACACCATCTTGGGGACCTATAACAGTTGTGAGGAAAGGATGTTACTTGCCGTTGTGCACTGCATCTCAAATGAAATTGCAACCTCCAGGGTCTTGACGGTATTTATTATAGCATTGGGGGGACAAGGCAACGTAGACTTACAGGGAGAACTCTCCAGGGTCCTGAAATGCAGGTGGCCCACACCCTGCACTCCTTGACCTATGACCACAATTGAGCCCCAAATTTTTCAGTTGCCAAGCTGTGATAGTTGTGAAGTAATTTTTGCCCCATCTTACGACCTTTCCTGACGCCATTGTTAAGTGAGCAATGGCCTTTAGAACATAGAACATAGAACAATAGAGTCGGAAGGGACTTCGGAGGTCTTCTAGCCCAACCCCCTGCTCAAGCAGGAGACTCTACCGTTCTGGACAAATGGCTGTCCAGTCTCTTCTTGAAAACCTCCCGTGACGAAGCACCCACAACTTCTGGGGGCGAGCAGTTCCGCTGGCTAATTGCTCTCACCATCAGGAAATTTCTCCTTGCTTCTAGTTCTTAGTGGTGGAGTAAGGAACACGGTTGTTAAATGAATCCGGCTTCCCCATTGACTTTGCTTGTCAGCAGGTCGCAAAAAAGGGATCACGTGACCCTGGGATACTTTGATCGTCGTAAATACAGGCCAGTCGCCAGTTGTCCAAATTTTAATCAGGTGACCATGGGGAATCTGCACACCCGTTTTTTTCACTCTTACGACCGTCTCAGTATCCCCGCGGTCACGTGATCAAAATTCGGAACGCTTGGCAACTGGCGTGTACTTAGGACAGTTGCAGTGTCCCGGGATCACGCGATTCCCCTTCGGCGACAAGCAAAGTCATCGAAGCCAGATTCGTTTAACGAACCTCTGACTAACTTAATGGCAGCGATCCGCTTCAGAATTGCGGCAAGGAAGCTCGTCACATTGGGGGGGACGGGGACAAACTCACTTAGCAACTGTCTCACTCAGCAATAGAAATGTTGGGCTCAATTATGGTTGTACGTTGAGGACTGCCCGAAGGGCAAATAAACGGCCTCCCGTTGGAAGAAATCGCCGCCCGGAAATCTCCGCTCTGGTCTACAAGCCCTCCCCCCCCACTCCTCCCAAGACAAGCGCTCCCAGGCCTCTGTGCCTTCATGGGCTTTTCGCGCAGGCCAGGGCACCGGTCAGTTTCTGTGACTTCCCTGCTCTTGCAAGGATGACTCTCTCCGGAATGGCAGGTTGAGAAAAGGGCATGCTTGGTATGGCGGAGCAGGGAGGGAGAGAGGAGGGGGTCCGTAGTGCTCGATGGGCAAGTCTCTCTTCCTCTCTCTTGAAACAGGACGTGGGCATGTGCGCCATTGTGGAAGAGAACAACTACATGGAAACAGGTAAGGCTGTTCTGAGCCAGCTCCCCAAACACGACAAACTCTCTGAGGTGCACTCAAAGAGTCCTTTATGAGGAGCGCCGGCAGCAGCCCCGGCAAAAAGTTTCTCTCTCCCCGCAGGCTGACAAGTCTGTCCGGCAGGGAGATGAATAGTTGTCTGCCACACCTGTTCATCCCCGCCCCCTGCCTTTTAGACCCAGAGATCGGGTGGGGCTTCGCTAGCAGCGGTGGCTTTTTTATCCCAAGGACCGGCCCATAGATTTCCACTGCTCTCCTCTCCTCTGCCTTCTGTGCAGCTGCACCCGGCTGTTCCTCCTCTTCCTCACCAGCCACCTCCAGACACGGGGGCTGTTGACTGTCCACCTGAGGGCTGGCGGACGGCCCAGGCTCCGCCTCTCTCTCTCTCTCTCGCTCTCTGCCAGCTCCATTCCCTCTTCCCCCTCCCAGGTTGCCTTGATGCTGGCCTCCTCCTCCTCCTCTGATTCGGCTGCTGGAGGGGCCGGCGGCCGACAGGCCACAACACGCATGAAGTTTTAGGTGGGCAAAGCTAGGACACCCCCCCCTCCAGTTGCAATGCTTCTCCTTCAATGGAGGCGTTCGGACAATAGGTTTAACCTGGTTCTTGAATACAGGTAGTTCCTGGCTCTCACCTGTTCATTTAACAATTGTTCACAGTTGCCACAGCGCTGAAAAAAAGGGGCTTTTATAACTGTTGCAACATCCCTCAGTCCCATGATCCAATTTCGGGCGGTTGGCAATCGGCATATATTTACGGATAGTTCCCAGGGTCCCGTGACCGCCATTTGCAGCTTCCCAACCGGCTTCCAGTGAGCAAAGTCAACAGGGAAGCCGGATTTACTTAACAACTGCAATGATTCCACTTAACAGCCGCAATGAGTTCATTTGAGCACCATGGGCAAAAATGGCCGTAAAATTGGGCGCGGCTCACTTAACAACCAGCCCCTTCCTCTCTCAGCCCCATCCACCTCACAGAGTTGTTGTCCTGGGGAAAACAGGAGTCTTGATTTACTTATAAAAGTAATAAAGGCAGGATAAAAATCTAGCTAATATTTTTTTTAAATGTGTGTCTGTAGTACAAAGACCCCCAGGGGCCCTTTAAAGGCTCAAAAGAGGGTATGCAAGCAGGGAGAATAGAATAGAATAGAATAGAGGAGAGGAGAGGAGAGGAGAGGAGAAGAGAAGAGAAGAGAAGAGAAGAGAAGAGAAGAGAAGAGAAGAGAAGAGAAGAGAAGAGAAGAGAAGAGAAGAGACAGAGTTGGAAGGGGTCTTGGAGGTCTTCTAGTCCAGCCTCCTGCTCAGGCAGGAAATCCTACGCTACTTCAGACCAATGGCCGAGGGGTCCCCAGGGAGTTCTGACCTAGAGGCAGGGGGTGTCAGATGGGCCTTCTTGGGGGGGTGTCCCCCGTTAATCTCTCTTTGGCATTTCACAGGCTACACTTTGAAGTCCAAGCCCAACGGTGCCGGAGTTTACACCAAGGACTCTCCTGCCTCGGAAAGGTCAGTGCCTGAGCTTGCCTTCTTTGGGGGGGGGGGGTCTTGGAGCCCCCGACCTGAAAATCTGGCAGGTGGGGGACTTGAGGGGCCGCTGCTCTCCTTTTCTGCCCTCTTGAATTGCAGCTGCGGGATAGACTCTTTGGCTTATGCAACATTTCTGTTGCTCAGCGAGACAGTTCTCAAGTGAGTTTGGCCCCGTTTTGCGCCCTTTTGTTGCCGCCGTTGCTAAGCGGACCACTGCAGCTGTTAAGGTAGTAACCCAGTTGTTAAGTGAATCCGGCTTCCCCCTTGACTTTGCCCGTCAGGCGGTCACAAAAGGGGGGAATCGCATGAGCCCCGGACACTGCGACTGTCATAAATTTGACTCTGAATTTTGACCCGGTGAATTTTGATCCGGTGAGCCTGGGGATGCCGCAACGGGCGTAAGCGTGAAACACAGCCCTGTCACTTCTTTCAGTGCTGTTGCGACTTCGGACGGTCACTAAAGGAACGGTTGTAAGTCGAGGACTGCCTGAAAAGCAGGCCACAGGCGAATGCCCTCGAGGGAGAGATGGGCAGGTGAAGACGGGGGGAGGGAGGGATTCCGCGCAGCTTCCCAGGACTTCTTCCAGGGAAAGGCGGTGGCAGATGGAACTCCTTGCCACTTGATGCCTCTAAAGTCGGTTTCAGGCCGTTCGTGGAAGAGAAAAGAGCCCGGCTGGTGGATAGGCCATGCTGAGATGTCTGTCAAACATCAGGAAAGGAGAAAATGGGCGTCCTTCTTCCCCTGGATGGAGGATCTTGAACTCTTCTCGGTGTCTTCTCTGCATGCAATGGGGAGGAACTCCACGATTTGGGGGACGTGATGCTCCCTGTAACCCTTTTCCACTTGCAGGGGTCTCAAGGGACAGCCGGGCTACACGGTGCCTCTGCAGACAGATGCCAACCTGCGTCTGCACCTGGCCGAGCGGGAGCAGGCGCTGCTGGCTTCCCAGGAGACCATCCAGGTGAGGGCAGGATGCATCTCACCTGGCACCCACTGACGGCAGGGGGGGGGCTTGGCTCAGCCACCTCCCTCTCCCCAGATCTTGTGGGTCGCGCGGCCCTCTCGCCTTCCCCACACTTGCCGAGGGCAGGATGCCGAGGAAGGGCCCCTCGGGTTTTCAGGGGCCATGGGCCCTTCGTTCCTTGAGCTGCTGCTTCTGAGGAAATTAGAATGGAATAGAAATAGAATAAAAACAAAAGAAAAGATTAGAACAGAACAGAATAGGAGCAGAACAGAAGAATAATAGGAATAGGAATAGGAATAGAATAGAATAGAATAGAATAGAATAGAATAGAATAGAATAGAATAGAATAGAGAATAGAATAGAAATGAATAGAAATGAATAGAATAGAATAGAATAGAATAGAAGAATAGAATAGAATAGAATAGAATAGAATAGAATAGAATAATATATAAAATATAGAACAGAACAGAACAGAATAGAATAGAATAGAATAGAATAATATATAAAATATAGAACAGAACAGAACAGAATAGAATAGAATAGAGTATAGAATGGAATGGAATGGAACATAACGGAACGGAATAGCAAGAGTTGGGAGGGACCTTGGAGGTCTTCTAGTCCAACCCCCTGCTCAGCCAAGACCCTCTACCACCTCCCCTCTTAGATTCTGCAGATGAAAATCCGCCGACTGGAGCACCTCCTGCACCTGAAGAACGTCCGGATTGACGATCTCTCCCGGCGCCTGCAGCAGGCGGACCCCAAGCGGAAGTGAAGGCCCCCCCTCCCAGCTATGGTTCACCAGAGCATTTCCGGCCGTGCCCGGCTTCCCCCGGTTCTTTCAGCGCCCATCGCTTTTCTTCGCGGTCCTCCAGCCCGGCTGAGATGTTGGGAGAAGACCCTCCGTGGAGGTCTTCTGATTTCAAAGGGCCACCTCGGCCCGGCCAGCGGTCCCAGCCCATGAGAGACCGTGCCCAGAGGAAAGAAGGCCAGGTGGCATCCAGTCGTTCCTTCGGCTGCTTTCTCCAGGAGAGGCCAGGTCCCTCAAGTCCCCGTCTCCAGGCACCATCACGTCTGCCTCCTGGAGGTGCAGGAGACCCCAGGAAAAGTCCCCCTGCTTATATCTCTAGCCAACCAGGCATGGGGTCCCCAGTAACGGTTGATACAAACTTTCTGGCATCTAAGAAGAACTTTGGGAACAGTAGAATCCTTAGCCAGGATTTTCCCAGATTTGGCTCTCTTGGGAGGCCAGAAGTTGGCTTGGATCCTCCTCCCCCTCCTCCTCCTCCTCCTCCTCCCTTTCTTCTGGAGTTCAGGCTCTTTCCAAGCCACCCTACCTGCTATTCTCCTTGCTGATGACTCAAGAGAGAAGAGAGAAGAACCCCCCAATGGCTGAGGATATGGGTTATGGGTAGCCGCAAAGTTGGTCCTTTCCAAGACGAACTCTTCAGCTCCATCTAAGGGAGGAAAATCCTGCTTGGGAGGGGTGAGGGAGAGGTATTGTGTCCTCTCCAGGAAATGTACCACCCGGCTAATACAAGGATCCAGGAATGTCCTTTTCCAGTGGGCTGGGGTCCCCCTACCGTTCCGGGTTGCTTCTAGCCAGGAGGCTACTTCTGGACCCTCTATTCTCCCTTCCCCACCATCAGACAGCCGAGCTAGTCCTCACCTTCCCCAGTTCCGGTTGGGAAATGCCTGCTGGAGGCATCTCCTGGGCGGTCCTTCCCGAGGGCCTCTAGCATCAAGGTGGCCTTCGAAGCTTTTGCACGACCTCTCAAATCTTTGATCTTGCATGCACAATCCCTAGCACAAACCCAACGGATCAGAACCCCTCCTCGCCCTGTTCCGGCTTCCTGCGGGCGAGGGGGTCTCTTGTAAAGACACAGACCGAGGTGCGTTGTGGGGCCTCGAGATGAATCAAGGCACGTCTCAGAGAAGATGCTGTTCCCCCCCCCTCCCCAATTCCCCTCTGTAGAGCTCAGGAGCCAAATATGGGGTGTTGACTGCCCGTCTTGAGTGTTAAGCATCGCTTTTGAGCCCAAGCGTGCTTTTTCACACACCCAAATTCACAGAGTGGCTCTTTTGATGAGCACCGTTGTTAGGAGATGACCTCCCAAGAGCGGGCCCTTTCCCCGAATCTCCAAGATAGGAGGCGGTCGCTTCCATCTCCACCTTGAAACCTAGAGGAGAATTTGGGCAGGCGGGTGGGGTGCTTGTGGGCTGAAGCCGGGTCCAACATCCGGACCATCAAAAGTGCCTTTGAGCACTGCACAGAGTGGGGAGGCCGCCAGAGTTTGACCCAGGCTCCGTTGGACGAAGCTCAAGGCCAGCCTTGCTTCGATTTGGCCACCTCCGTTCTCCCCCCCAGCTTGCCCCCCTCCGAGAAGCTCATCAATCCAACTTAGAAGCACATCCGGCGGGAAGGGACCTTCCCACGTCATCCCGTCACCCTCGGCACTTTCCAAAGGGAGAGTCCTGCGGAGGTGCCAGCACGAGGTGCGAACGTTCCCACAACCTTTGTCCACGCTGCTGCTGCAGAGGAAGTCCTTGCTCAGGGGAGGGGGGGCGTGGGAGTCCTCGGAAGAGAGGCGATAATAGTCCAGCGTATGAACCCTCCTTCCCCAGTCCCAAACCTTGCTCGGAGAAGCGGGCGCGTCCTGTGGGGAGCTGGGAATGAAGTCACTCACTTTGGGGTCCACGCAAAGCTGAAAGGAGATAGGGGTCGACAGCTGCTGGAGCTGCGAATCATTCCTTAAAGCGAAGGACTAGCCAGGATCGAACAAGATGCTTTTCTACAAGCTGGTTGTTTTCAAATTGTCCCACGATTTCCTCCTGGGATACCGGATTCCCTTTCCTCCTCTGCTCTAGTGGCTTCTATACACACGTTCTCCCGTGAATCCCTATGGCTTAATTCTGCGTGGACACCCCCCCCCCTCTCCCATCCATTGCTCCCACGTGGCCCGGCATAAAGTATCCCCAGGTGCCTTCAACTGAGTTCAGGAGGATCTCTTGGGCCTATGTAGGTTTACGGGGGGGGGGGGGGGGGGGGGGT
>JANHFL010154129.1:0-10629 GCA_032468155.1 Oxyrhabdium leporinum
ATGATTTGCCAGCAGGTGGCAGCGCCTGGCCAACATTGAATCTGGAAATTAAATATGCTCAGGCTGGATTGGGCATTTGAGGGAAAGCTTGTATTTATAGAGCTGAAGGCTGGATAATGAAACTGCCTGTAGAGAGTGTGTGAGGGCACAGGGGTATCCTGGAAGAGGCAAATTGCTTCAGAGGGAGACCTTGATTTACCACTACAATCAAGCCCAAAATTTCTGTTGCTAACCAAGGCAGTTGTTAAATGAGTTTCATCCCATTTGATGACCTTTCTTGCCATAGTTGTTAAGTGAATCACTGCTACTAGTAACACAATTGTTGAGTGAATCTGGCTTCCCCGTTGACTTGCTTCACAAAAAGATGATACGTGATCCTGGGACTCTGCAACCTTCATAAATATATGCCAGTTGGCAAGTGTCTAAATATTGATCATGTAACCACAGGGATACCGCAATGGTTGTAAGTGTGGGAAACAGTCATAAGTCACTCTTTTCAGTCCTGTTATAACTTTGAACGGTCACTAAATGATTGGTTGTAAGAAAGGACTACCTGCATAAGTGTGAAGTTACTGGAAGTGATTTTACTTAGGCTATGTTCATTCCTTTTCATTAATGCATTTACACTATAAATAGTGATTATGGATGTATGTATGTAAAATCAACTTCTCTTGATTTTTCCAAACATCTTTTCCGAATCTATTAATTTTGTATTTGACTTTTCCCAAGGCATACATTGTCAATTCTACTTCCCTTGATAGTCTTGAATATGTCTGTTATGTAATGCAACAATGCTGTATAATTTCTTAATTTCTGAAGATAGGCAGCGATCAGTAATTCATTCAACCACTGTGCATTACATTTAGAAAAGAAGGGCAAGTGTGACCCAGTCTGGGTGTTGGTTTGAAAAATTCAAATTGCTACATTCTGAAAAGAAGACTATTATTCTCCAATAATTCATCTTTAAAAGAAGAAGGCCATCATGGAATTTGATGGGAATAGAAAAAAGGAGGGCAACTGAAGCTCTCTGTCTATTACTCCTTGAAGATGGAAAATTCAAGCTTGCCTTCTTTTTGGATAAATGTGGTAATTCAACTCATTTAAAAAGCAGAAATTAGTCAGACATCTGTCAAGGAGATGCTTTAAATTGGATTGGATGTACCAAGCAGGGAATTGGACTCTGCTTACAACGTGCCCTTCTAATTGTACAAATGTATGGAAGCCAAAGTTCCTAGAAATCACCCATATGTTTTGCTGCACGCCTACCTCTGGTGTAACAGCTTTCCTTGTTTTCTAAAAAAAAAATAGACAAATGTATTACTAGCATCAAAGATGGGTGAGACTTTGACATTTGAAAGTGGCAGTCTCTCTTTAGGAAAGTTTTGCCCTCCAGAAAAAGAGAACACCAGTGTTTCCAGTTTTATTTGCTGGAAAAACAATTAAACAACAGACAGAGCTATTGGTTTATGTTTTTGCTTGTCAAACAATAGCAGAGAAAATAGAGATGGGGAACAAAGCAGAAAGAGAAAAATACATTGTTAAAAAAAGAAGAAAACAGATAAAAAGTGCTTTAAAAAGCAAAAAAATGTACAACAAAGGAAAAAAGAAAAAGATATATCATTTTTGTAGTAAATAGTTACAGTTCTACATAGAGTTATCTAATGCAATTAAAATAATAATGCAATTATTATTCAAGTATTAACTCAGTTATTATTCAAGTCCTAGGCTGCATTAACAGAGGGATAGAATCCACGGGTGGGTTGCTGCATGGATGCAGAGGTTCGAGTGAACCTCTTGCTCTGAGCTCTGGGTGGGTCCGCCCACCCGCCCTTGTCCTAAGCTATGCGCATGCACGAATGTGCACGCATGAACAGCGAACCTCTTGCTACAGCAGGAGCAGCCCACCTCTGGATAGAATCAAGATCAAATGAAGTCTTAGTACTACTTTATAATGCCTTGGTAAGGCCACACTTGGAATACTGCATCCAGTTTTGGTCGCCATATTATAAAAAATATGTAGAGACTCTGGAAAGAGTGCAGAAAAGAACAACAAAGTTGATTAGTGGGGCTGGAGGCTAAAAGAATTGTCAGGGTAATGCTTATTTAAGAGCTCCTGGGTTGTCTCACCTAGTCACTCTGTGTGCACTCTTGACACAAATGAACAGTTTCAGGAATCGGGTTTGTCTAGTTTAATGAAGGACTAGGGATGACATGATTGGACATATGTTCCAATATCTCAGGGCTTGCCACAAGGAAGAGGGAGTCAAGCTATTCTCCAAAGCACCTGAAGGGAGGACAAGAAGCAATGGGTGGAAACTAATCAAGGAGAGAAGCAACCTAGAACTAAGGAGAAATTTCCTGACAGTGAGAAAAAATTAATCAGTGGAACAACTTGCCTCCAGAAGTTGTGAGTGCTCCATCACTGGAGGTTTTTAAAGAAGAGATTGGACAGCCATTTGTCCCGGATGGTATAAGGTCTCCTGCCGGAGCAGGGGGTTGGACTAGAAGACCTTCAAGGCCTCTTCCAACTCCATTCTTTTGTAAGCTGTAAATCTGTTGTTATTTTCTTTGATTCCTTTTGGATTCCTATTTAAAATATATATATATTGAGCGATTGCAGTCGGATATACCGGTAGTCCCCTCTTAATAACCAGTTACTTAGCAACAGTTCAGAGTTACAAAAGATCTCTCCAGAATTATTTATGACCCATTTTTTTAAAGTTCTCATGAAGTCATGTGATTGCATTTGGGGCATCTGGCAACTGGCTTGCACTTACGGCCGTATTATGCCCTGCCCTGCATCATACGACCACAACGTTTGGCCTTTTTTTTGTGGGTTTCTGGTGTTTTGCTTCCAGTTCCTAGCAAAGCGTGCCCAAAATTGGGGAAAACAGATTCTCTTAACAACTGTGGTGTTTGCTTAGCGACTGCCACAGAAAAGATCATAAAATCGAGCATGGTCACAGGGGTGATCTGCTGAATGACTGCCATGACTTACGACTGTTATTGCAACTTCAGTTGTGGTCGTAAGTCTTTCTTCATGTAGAAGAAAATGGGTCATTGGCTGGCTGGGTTTTGTTCCTGATTTGTAAGATGGAGAACTTCAAGGCCTAGTATATTCAGGCACAATTGCCTTATCAGTGAGATGGATGGAATATTAATCAAACAAATATACAAATAAACAAATAAATAAGCAAGGCTTGGGTTGAGATAAGGTTGAAACCGAAACAATCCTTCTCACACTTTTTAAAAAAATGTTGTTGAATTCAGAGATGAGGTACCTGTGGCATATTTTTCCTTTCTCTCTTTCTTTCAGCCATCCTTAATTCCCCCTCTCCTCCTGCTCTGTTTCTTGTTTTTTCTCTGTGAGAGGGAGAAACGAGGACTAAGACCTCAAGGGAGAAATCAAGAAATCTTCGAATGCCTTCTCCAAATTAAGGTCTAAAATGAAAATCCTCAAATTTTAGATCCTCCAGACCCCATTTGCAGTGGGCATCTGCTTATCTTAATCCCAAACCAAGCTGGCCCCCATCTGTGAAGGGAACTCTAATGCTCCTGTCATTTAAAAAAAAAAATGATTCTCAATTCAAATTCAGACCCTGTCATTTTATTTTATTTTATTTTATTTTCTGGGGAATTCTAGGAGTTGAAGTCCAGAAAACTTAACAGTTGCCGCGATGGTGTCATGGGAAAAACTTTCTCATTTTTAGCTGTGCCCATCACATGCTTAAGCTTGTAATGCTTCGACTTGCAACCGGCTGTTTAGTGACCATTCGAAGTTAGGACTGACCTCCTCAAAACATACTTATGACCTTGGTCACCCCCTGGTCACCTGACCATCTTTTGGATCCTACAACGTTGTGCCTGCGATTTATGTTTTTGATGAAAACCAGAGTTTACAGCCAGTTTTCAGCAAAAATGCCCCATAGTAAACAAAGGGTTTGCTTAACTGTAGCATTCATTTAAGAACCGCTTCATAAAATCAGGTCGGTCACATGAGTGACTTGCTTGATGACCTTCATGACTTATGACCATTGTGGGGAGGCTCCATTACGGCCCTAAGTTGAGCCCTCCCTTTAACTTGTTCGATTAGTCCCAAGATTTTCTGTAAGTCTAATCATGTTGCTTACATATTTAGCCCAATGCATGAACTCAGCCCATTATGACTTATTCAGCAAGCTGTTTTTAAAAAATAGGTTATTTAAAATGTGTCAGCCCATTTTTTATTTTATTTTTTGTCTCGGAGTTGCTGACTGCAAAATCTTGTGTAATGTACGATAAGAAGAGCCAGATTTGATAGGGAGAAGGTGATTCAAAATTAGGCAGGGAGGTTGCATTACCTCCATCAGCAACTCCTGAAGGAGGCTGCACACTTCCAAACAATACTATTTGACTTAAGGATGGACCAACAGATGTTATCTCACTCTGAATCCATCTAGGTATGGTGTCTTTCATTCATGAACCTCTTAGTGGTGGGATCCATTTTTAACCTCTCCCTAAAAGTATGGGAAAGGGCACTTGAAGTTTGAACTTGAGCTGCAGAATTGTGTGTCGGATAGGCACACCATCATCCAGAAGTTAGATGCTTCCAGGTGCGTTTATTGTACAAGTATCCTACTCAGAAATAACCTTCGATTTGCAAAATGGGAGGGGAGGATTGTCCCCTGATAACAATCGCTTCTATTTGTAATTCTCCCCTATTTTCTTTCTTTTAACAGTGCTCTCTAATAGTTAAAGGAGGCAACCAAATAGGTTTTCTATGTTCTGGAAAGCAAGACTGATAATGGTGTTTTAGAGTTGTTGTGCAACTCTGCAACATCTTGGGAAAAAAAAATTCTGTAGCATGTGTTTTAGTTCAGGTTTCAAACCATATAATTCCACCTTGTTCCACGGGGAACACTTTCCTGAGCTGTCTGATGAAAATCAGTTTATTATGGATGGGATTCCTAGGAGCTTCCTCTTGGGTCTTGCATCTATTAAAATGTGTTGGATTTATGCAATTGGTGCAGTGGCCTTCAGGTAGTTCTCGAGTGATGACTACAATCTGTTGCTAAGTGAGACAGTTGTTAAGTGAATTAAGTAAAATAAACCCCCAGAATCCTGTGTGTTGAACTTCACATATGTTCAAGTTGCCAAATTTGAAAAGCATCGGACTAGAAGATCTCTGGGGGAGGGACTTTAGACTAGCGCTTCTATCTCAGCCCATGAGCCAGAGTGGTATAGTGAGTAAGGTGGTAAACTAGGTGCGAGGAGATCTAGTTTCTCATCCTGCTTAAGGCACAGGTGGGTGACCTTGAGCCAGTCTTTCTCCTTCAGCCCTATTTATCGATTGATAAACGATAAACTTGGCATTGTATAGTTCAGGGGTCTTCAAAGTTGCCAGCTTTAAGCCTTGTGGATTTCAACTCCCAGAATTCTTCAGCCAGCCATTCCATGGGAGTTGCAGTCCACAAGTCATAAAGTTGCCAACTTTGGAGATTTCCTGGTATAGTTAAACAGTAAACTTTACATTGACTCCCGGTCATTCGGTAGACACATCCCTGCGGTCTTCTTGGCAGCAAATTAGGAATGATTTTTTTTTTGCCAAGTCTTTCTTTGACGATGTTGTTCTCGCTTACCTTGGCAAGTCTGCAGTTCATGGTGGTCTCCCATCCATTTATTTGCCAAGGCCGACCTTGCTTAACTTCCAAACACGTCTTGGCTAGTCCAGCTGAGACAGGCTCAGAATATAATCCCTTAAAAAACACAACAGGCTCTGAGGCAGAGAACTGTCCATTGTCCATCTGCATTGTGCACCAAGGTGTTTCAAGGTGTACCATTCAACTTCAAAATACAGGGGAATTTTGGACACCCGTCCTCTCCTGGAATCAGTTCTTCAGTGGTGCTTTGGACCAACGATCCAATCAAGGAGGCCTTTGATTCTATGTTTCTGGAGCTTCGGTAAGAAGGCAGTTTCAGATATTGATCTGCTTCTAGGAAATCTTAGCAAGGTGGAGCTTACAACCAGTTAGGTAAGCAGGGAAAAATGCTAGGAATTAAAGATCATCATCATTTGAAGAGACTTGGCATCATCCTCTCTTGATAAATCATTTTTCTAAGGGTGTTTCGTTATCTACATGCCTATCCTTCGCAGGAATGCATTTTAGAAATTCCTTTGCATATATATATTTGCATATCTGGCTGCAAAGACATTCTTGAAATATATTTCTATGAAGAAAGAACCAAGGTTAACTATCGAGAATAAGTGGAAGATATCATACAACTAATAAGGCAGTTCAAACAGCTTTCCCAAACAGCTACTTCTTCAGATGTGTTGGTACGTACAACTCCCAGAACGCCGAATAATTCCAAAAGAACAACTCCCAGAATTCTAAAACTCCCTGGGAATTCTGGGAAATGTCATTCCAGCTCATTTCAAAGCCACCAGGAAGTGCTAAAATTGTAGGTTGCTCTCCGTTTCCTGTCACACTGTTTGGTCTCAACTCAAAGTATGACGGCCAGTTAAAATTAAATTACTGCCTGGCCTCCACAAATTTGTGGTTCGCTGATAATTAGCATATACTGTTCATGCCTCTGGCATGACAGAAGTTAAGCCTTGAGGTGGGGGCTCCCTTGTGACTTTAAAATGTAATTTTGGAGTCACCTCTCAAACCACAAAGTCCATAACTTTGTGGCTTTGTCACGGTCTTCTCAGTTAGGTCCGCAAAGAACATGGTTTGAAAACCAAACAAAGTAATTTTGCAACTCAAAACTAAATAGTAGTACACTAATGGCTGTCCCAGTCAGGAGATCCATGTTAAATGAGTAGAAGAATAGTGGTAACTATTATTCCTAGTGATTAGGAAACATCCTCTTATAAACTATCCAGAAGGGAGGAAGAGATGGATGTTTGACCGTGCAAACTTCCAAATTCAAAATAGAAAGAGACGTGGGTAACATCTAGATCTTTCTTCTGTGGAGATCTGTACAGATAGACCTTGAGTTACGACCACAATTGAGCCCAACATTTCTGTTGTTAATAACACGGTTGTTAAGTGAATCTGGCTTTCCCCACTGATTTGGCTGGTTAGAAGGTCCACAAAAGGGGTTCACGTGACCCCGGAACACTGCAACCGTCGTAAATACGAGTCAGTTGACCAGCTGAAATCTGAAATTAGAACATGTGACCATGGGGATGCTGCAACGATCATTATTTTTTTCAGTGCCGTTGTACCTTTGAACGGTCACTAAATGGACCGTTGTAAGTTGAGGACTACCTGTATTCCCTTTCTCCAAGGAGCTGGAGATACCTACAGGGAGTGTTTCATCCCTCATAGCATTCTGTGAGCTGGGTTGTAATGAGGGGAAAAGCTGATAATTCACAGATAACCTTAATATCTTTGGGGAAATTCAGCATCCTTGGTTCAAGCCGCAGATTATCAGACGTCTTTTAGCTTGTGGGGCGGGGAGGACATTTTGAAATGCCAGCCGATATACTGTAGTGGTCCCTCTTATAAAATAATCCCTATGGGTGGAGAATTGTTCATAAGGGGGCCTTTGTGCCCATGGATTTGTCTGAATTCCCTTCTGGGGCCTCTGCTTCCCTGTGTGAAGAAGAGAAGCTCTGCTTTCTACGCCACTTGCTGCATTCCCATTTTTAAATGGATTGTACAAATGCTAATCACATTGTTTATTATTTAATAAATAATAATTCATTTTAAAAGCCAGGCAGAGTAGACCTGAGGGAATGTTTTCCAAGGCCTATACGTGCCCTTGAGTATCATGCTGCTTATTCCAGATTGAAGTCAGGAATTTATTATATGCCTTATGAGAATTCACTTACTATGTGAGCTAAACGTGGGTGTTCTGAAATTCTTTTTCTTTCTTTCTTTCTTTCTTTCTTTCTTTCTTTCTTTCTTTCTTTCTTTCTTTCTTTCTTTCTTTCTTTCTTTCTTCATTCCTTCCTTCCTTCCTTCCTTCCTTCCTTCCTTCCTTCTTCCATGTTCCTTCTTCTTCTGCCTCGATTTGGAGAAGGAAAATCAGCAGGCTGGGCAGAGGGGAAAGGATCTCTCTTTGCCCCCTGGCATCTTTTCCTGCTTTCATGCCCCACCAACACCCCCCCCCTTCCAGAAAGCTCCCACTGGCAGCTCGCAGGGCTGGGCTGACGTGGCACCATCAGGCCGAACTGCTGGAGCGTGACCGGCTTAGCGTTTCCACTTCGTTGCCTGTTGTGACAGGCAGAGGCTAAATATAGGCCCTGCGCCGAAGCTGGGGAAGAAATGGAGCATATTTTGCTGATGAAAATTCTTGAAAATGAATAAAAAAAGTAAAATTCAAAGATTGGCAGCGAAAGGGAGACCAGGTGGGATGGGTGGGCATCACGTCGGGAGAAACGTCTCTCTTTTTTAAAAAAAACTGAGGTCCTCGGCCAGAGGGAGAGGAACGCGGATGGGCTTTGTAGTCCTGAGGTGGCACAAATGTGCCCACTTCACTCACACACACACACACACACCCTCCATGGCTTAAGTTCCACGAAGCTGGAAGGGGAAAAAAAAATAATCTGGTGTATAAACATTTAACCCGTAAAGGAACAAGCCAGCTTTCTAAACCTGGTTGTTTTGCATAAAATATCTTTTCTCCCCCTCCTCCCCCCCCCAAAAAAAATGCATGGCACGTGTTTAAAGTTTCGACCTGCGGCGAATGAGATCGAGAGGAAGATGGCTATAATTTCATGCCATCAAAAGTCAGCAGCTCCTCTGCGTGTTCCTGCCCTCCTGCCCAAACTGGCCAGGGGTTAACCTGGAGCAGAGCGGGAGGCAGTCACCCGCTCACTGCAGTGGCTATCCCAGAGGGCGATGCGTCAAGGTAGACTGCCCCTGAACGCCGAGCTCTTGGGATTCTCAGTTGCGAATATCTGTTTGCTACCAATTTGGGGTCTTTCCTGCAGGACTTTAGAGCTTCTCCGGAAGGGCTGGGAAACCAGTTTGGGAAGGGCCTACGTAGATCTGGCAGCAAAATGGCCCCGGAAGAGGGGATATTTTTGGCGAGCCGGGTTTGAACCCGTGTTTTTTTTTCCCCCTGCAGGATGCGCCTTCCTGACGTACTGTGCCCGGGAATCAGCCCTGAAGGCCCAAAGCGCGCTGCATGAACAGAAGACCCTGCCAGGGGTAAGTCCAAGGGCAGCGCCCGCCTCTTGTGCCGGGGGCTTATCGCCCGTTGCAACCCGGAGCAGATGGCTTTGGCGGCCAACGCCGTCTGCGAAGGGCCTCCTTGTTTGCCGATCTTTTTCCGTTGTTTGCAGAAGCCGGGTTTCTCCTCTGGATGATTTCCAGTCTAAAATGACCTCCAACAGATCGTTTCGGCGTTTAAAAGAGAGGCTGGGAGGGCTTCAGGATGGCTCCTTTTGAATTTGCCGGCGTCCGGGTTCGCGTAGATGTATTTCCTGCATCTCCTAGTAGACGGGGGGTATTTAGTCAACAGCATAGGACTTTCTCGCGATCGGTCTGTGGCCTTGCGAAGCCATCCGGGGGGCCCGAATCGAAGTTCGAAGAATCAGCGTTTGGGGAGGGGTCTCGGCGTAGAAGTGGGCAAGCGGTTCACCGACCACGTTTGGTGATCCGTCCCGCCGAGTCCACCCAGAGAAACTGAATCCGGGGATTCGTGTTCAAATCTGGGAAGGGGAGGAGATCGCCTGTCCTGGTGGTGTGTTTTCCTTTTTACAAGATGAGGTGTTTTGGGCTTGTTTTTTTTTTTTAGTTTTTACCTAAATTAAAAAGTCACTCTGGGTTTATTATTAGCAGCTCATCTACACCGCGTACGGGCACCCCGAGGGCAGAATCGAGCCGTCGGAGAAAAATGACATGATTTTTCGTTTCAAAGGCGTAGTCAAGTTTCTAGTCCTCACCGCATCGAGCAAAGCCTTGCAAGGAGAATGGGGGGCGGGGGCGGGGAGGGGATCGTTTCCCAGGCCCAAGGAGATTTGCTTCTTGTCCGAGGCATTAACTCTTGACTTAGCCTCATTTGCTACGGCTGCGCTCGGGGATGAAATAGCCGGAGGGAGGCGGTCAGCTCTGCCCACAGAGGAGAAAGGCCGGTCGTAAATAGGATTACGGAATCAGATCAGCCTTGGCCCTGCTCAGTGAAATCGGAGCGGTCAGAGGACCCCCCCCCCCCCCGAGGGAGGTTGGCATCCGTCCTGGGCGGGGAGGGGCTGGGTGGCAGGAAGAGGCTAGAAGGCATCCCCCTGGGGTTAGGAAGGAGACAGCCAAACCAGGTTGAATCCTGGCGAGAGATTCCTGGGAAACGGCCCCTTGTCGTCCCCGGAGGGGGTGGGGGTGGGGGGGTTGACCCTGCAGATGGAGGAGTGGAGGGTTTATTTTTTTATTATTTGGGGGATGAGGAGTGGGTGGGCTGCTCGGATGTGCTTTGGCGAGGGACACAGCTCTCCTTTCCTTCCCTTCTTCCTTCCTTCCTTCCGTCCTTCCTTCCTTTCTCAACTCTCTCTCTTTCTTTTCTCCCTCTGTCCCTCCTTCCATTTTCCATTTTTTACTTTTTCTTCATCCCTCCCTCCCTCCCCCCTCCCTCTTTTCTTTCTTTCTTTCTTTCTTTCTTTCTTTCTTTCTTTCTTTCTTTCTTTCTTTCTTTCTTTCT
>JANHFL010154557.1:0-10620 GCA_032468155.1 Oxyrhabdium leporinum
GCAGGATAAGTAATTTTATGGAAGATCATGGATTGTGGCATATAAAAGGAAAGAGAGACAAAATTAATATTAATGTAGTTCACCTAGGCTGTTACTAGGATAATGTTCTAGTTCACACCTATTTTTAAAAAGCCACCCGTTAAAAAAATCTTCATCCATTTATATTTGCAACTTTTCCTTACATAGACAGCTTTTCTGTACAATTCTTCCTGTGTACATAGTCGTTAGGAATAATTTCCTGGGAACCCTAATTTTAAAAATGCAAATTTCTTTGGAGTTATTTTTGTTCTGTACATTTCTCCAATGCAAGCTTTCAAAACGTAAATTTCCTTAAGAATGGTGTGGATGTGCACACACACAGATACACACATTTTTGTATGCAACATTCACAACATATTTTCTCTTTATGCTTTATTACGATGGCTTTCAAAGGTTTTTCCCATAAAAACCATCATACTAATTTCACATGGAACTCAAATTTGGTCATATTCAAATTTATTTTTGGGGGGGATTAATCCTTTTTGTTTCTAACATATTTTTATTTGGTTTCCAAAGTTAACATACAAAATCAAAATCATATCAACAAATACAAAAAAAAGTGTATAAAACAGAACATGAACCACACGTATGAAATATCTCCCTGGTTAAATACTGATATGTTTCAACAACAATAATTATTCCCCCCTTGAAAAGGTTGTTGATCTATAACCATCTATGTCTATATTTGCAAAATTACTATGACTTTAAAAAAAATATCACAAGTATAGAAATATATTATCAATCAATCGGTTTGACCTGTCATCTACCTACTAATTTTTAAAAAGCAGTTGACTGGTAATCCTACTTTTGGGATTAATCCTGTTCACATTCTTAAGGGCAATATTTTGATTTCCTTCCTGCATTTATAGTGAAACTTAATTGCTGGACCTTTTAAAGCAACAATCAGGTTCACAATCTTTAAACACCAGTTAAAGTTTAATTTAATACCCTTAGGTTCCTTTCCAGATAGATATCTAATAATCTCCTTGGAGCTGAATTTTGGAAGGTAGGCTCCAATTGTATGGCTTCTCTGTGTGGTTGACATTTGTGTTAGAAAGCATTAGAAGTAATGTTTAGGAAAGAATAAGAGCTATAGGTCATCAGCTTGGATGTGAAATCAAGTTAACTTAATTTGGATAGAAAATAATTTTCCCTGAAACTAGCAGATCATGTGTTCC
Organism: Oxyrhabdium leporinum; assembly: GCA_032468155.1. Classification (NCBI taxonomy): domain Eukaryota; kingdom Metazoa; phylum Chordata; class Lepidosauria; order Squamata; family Cyclocoridae; genus Oxyrhabdium; species Oxyrhabdium leporinum. Next base: position 1,218 of record JANHFL010154557.1, read on the forward strand.
ATAAAAACATTCCCAATTACAGAGGGATGTTTAAACTGGGAAGGCTCAAGGCAATACTAGTCACACTATTCTTCTTGAGGTACACATTACTGTAAATACAGCACAAAAAAAAGGAGTAAGAAATGGTAAGAAAAAGAAACCACAGTTTGCAGTTCACTGTTCTAATCCAAACTTTCTACCCTAGCAAACAAATCTTGATTTCAGCACATTCCTTCATGCATTGCATTGTTTTCTTTAACTTCTCTAACATCTCTAATGAGTATCTTGTGAACTTTATCTAATCACAACTCGCTTCATCCTCCTTTTCTTAGACCAAATCACTTAACTTTCACATACAGCTCGACATAAACAGACACACAGACATACACACATATTTGCAATTCAATCCTTTCATTTTTCCTCTATATGATCAAACTATTTCTAAGTATGTACCTCTAAGTATGTTCTCATGTATTTTTATATTCAGTCTGTTTATATTTAGCATCCATTCTTGCTTTGCCATAATGCTCTTATATTAAACATCTGTCAGAGTGTGCACAGTGTGACTGTGTGAGACAATCCAGGAGCAAATACAGTAAACAAAGCTTTGTATTTTAAATAGTGGCTTTATCTACAAAAATATATATTCATACACATACTTTAGTCAGACCTCAAACAAACAGCATTCAGCAATTACAGCACGGAAGCACACATGGAGAGAGAGATAAACCCCCCCAACAGGGCCTCTTTTTATTATAGGCTCTTAAAGTGATATCAGCCTAAAAACCATGCTGATTCATTCCCAGCATTACATAGCGGCTTGTCAGCTCTTAAATCATTACCCTGACAACATCTCTTAAGTAATCCATATCCATTGCATTCCCATTATGTTTATGTTACTCCTGATATACACCTACCAGAGTACAGAGATTTCCTCCTTCCTTCCTTCCTTCCTTCCTTCCTTCCTTCCTTCCTTCCTTCCTTCCTTCCTTCCTTCCTTCCTTCCTTCCTTCCAATATAATCTCAATAATCATAAATTTTATTTACCCATGCCAACACTCATATTGCTAACATCGTCGCAATGTGTTATAGAAGAGCTAGAGCTTTGTTATTCCTAAAGGCCAGTAGAGTTGGGCCATCCATAACTTGGAGGGAGGGAGAGGATGTCCAGTAGGGTGGATGCCATGACAGAAGCTCCAAGCCTTTCCATTGGGGAGCAGGCAGCTCTGTTTGGAAACAATATGAACAATTTTGTATAGTAGGGGTGTTGTACCTTGCAACTCTGGGAGAGTTGAATCAATAAAACCTGTTTTTAATGGAGTGAACTTTGAAATAAGATGAAAATTTCCCATTTTCTCAAATACAGTACACAGATATATTTTCCAGTTCATATATATTAGCTCTGTGTCCACATTTTGAGTAATTGGTTATAAGAGAAGAGGAGGAGGAAAAATTTTTTATAGGCCGAAGCAGTGGGCCTATTCCCTTCACTGTGGACATGTAGTCCTGTCATATATTATTTTGTAATTTTAGATTTGGATTTAATTTAGCTAATTTATAAATCTTGAGTATGCAGTTTGCATGTGGCTTGATATTTTAGTAAAATAAAAAGAAAACTATCATGTCTTCAGATGAATCTTCCAGAAATAAGTAACGAAATAGCTGTTTCAATCCCCAACATCGATATTTGACCATAGAAAAATAGGCACTAGAAGATGCAGTTCACTGCTATCATCTGTCTTATGTCCTATATCAATGACTCTTACAATTTTGCTTCCATAGAAATTTGTGGTAGATTTATATCCCAAACCAAAGACAGGTAAGAGTATCCTGATGGAAAAAGAGCTCCCTCTCTTTCTTTTAGTGTTAGCTTTCTCTAGGACAGAGTTTATGCTATGAATCTAAGAAATATGTGGATACAACCATGTAGTTTAATTGTTCCTTCCTTTATTTATTTTTTAAAACATTGTGAAATGTCTTCTTTTCAAAAAAAGAATCCCTTTCTCTTTCAGGAATATATTTAGCTTGAATTGTAAGAACTAACACCAGACAAATGCTAAGCATGCACTATTTCATTGGGAAAGACCAAAGAATAGATTATTCATTAAAATAACATTGAACACTATGGAGGTGTTAATATGGTGATTAAAGAGTGATAAATTTGAACCATGGCTCTATGTTGTAAGTTAAGTCATCACATTAATTACTTGAGCACTTTATACGGTTATATCTCTGCAGATGACTAATGAGCATTCAATTACTTTGCCCTTCAAAAGTATTGAAAAGCACATAATAGTGTTTTTCCACTTCAGTTGTTTATTTGCAAAGCTTTCAGGGATGTATGAAGTGTATATTGTTTTGATGTTTTTGCACTGTGCCCCAAGTAGTAAGGGATTCATTCATTAATCAACAGTCTTTTATCTTTCTTTAATGGGTGAGACACATTAGTAGTTTAGAGGATGGGCTTAATTTGTTGCCAGATGATCTGGAATGCATTGTCTGAAATGATTATGGGGTCTGCTGCTTGAGCAGGGTATTAGACTAGAAGACCTCCCAGGTCCCCTCCAACTCTGTTATTCTATGATTCTGTTTAATGTTTATGTATCAGCATCATATTGTATATGATGCAAAAAAAATTCATACAACTTTTAAAGAAGTGAAAGATATTCAATGAATATTAGCACTCTATCCTCCAAAATTAATAACAACGTCATAAAATTAAAAAAAATAACATTTTATTTGTTGTCCTATGGAAACTAGTATGATGAGAATTCCCCTAGAGAATGAAATTTTTCTTATAACTCTCTATGAACATTTTTTTTTAGTGAGGCAAACTATAGAAAACTTTACAAACTACTTAGCAATATATGTATTTATACCAAATGTGAATGAAATCAAAATTATAGTACAAATAGTTCACTAGTATATATTTAAAGTCTGATCCTGGCTTTTAAGATGTTGTACATTCTGCATTGAAGAATAATGTGTCTTCCAAACTTTTAAAACAATTTTAATAAACACCTGAAATATTTTCTATGCCACTTTTAAATATTAGTATTTTCAGCAACAGACTTCATGTTAGAATCAAAGTACTTATACAATGATTGTATAAAAATTCATATATATTTTTTATTGTATTGGAGAGGCCATCAAAATTAGGATCAGAAAAGCTTGCTTTTTCCACTAACTTATCTGCATCAAATGTTTTCTAGTTTTTTCCAAAGCTGATATTTGCATTGGTTTCTCTCAGCTTACTACTGATCAAAGAAAATGTGGATATCCAAAGCAATCTTCTGCATAAGATATAAAGGAAGTTGGTTGGGATATATACAAAGACTCCTCTTCCAAAAATGATCACAACTTAATTGTAATTTGTAATTGTGCCAAGACCTGTTTGCTACAGAAACCACAGAAGATGAGGAGACTCCCAGGCTTATGAATACAATCTTGTAGCAGAATACAGACGTCTACAGAGTCAAAGATGGATTGTATGTTGAGTTGCTTGGCTTTAAATTCATGGCCATTTGTTTTATTAGAATTCAGCCTAAGTAAACACATCCATATGGTTGGCTGTATACAGAGCCAACAAGTTCCAAATACTTGAATGAAGCTTTGGCCACATCTCCTGCTTAGCCCATGGAGGAGATAAATAACTGAGTACCATTAGGTAGCTAATGTTACTTATAATTGTGTCTGCAGATTCCTGTGTAGTCTTTGTTAATATTTTTCATTCTTATTAGATTGAGAAGTGGATGATTGCCCTTCCTCTAAAGATGAGGCCTAAGAGGTAATGGGGGGGTACTGTCTACATTAGGGATAATTTAAATGGAGACCTAGATTTGGTTGCTAAGAATCATCTTTCAACACTCAAACACTCATTGCTATATTTGACCATCTTCTAGATGCCAATAAATAATAGTTGAATTAAACAACTATTTAATGGTAAAGTATATTTCCAAACCAGCTATGGAATCAAATAGCAACTCATATGTTTCAAATCTTACCTCCAACCTATGGACTATACAAAAGCTTCCAGTTGAAGAAGCCACTGAGGAGGAACTAATTTTGCAGAGACAGAAGGATCTTGTTTCTCGTTGCTGATACCCCTTTGAAGGAAGGTAGATGATATAATATCAAGGCACTATTACACTTCCCTTTACAACTTCTTCATTCTATAGTATACTTTAATAAGCTTACAGAAATCTCCTGGTTTCCTAGCAGGCATGGATCTAAATGCATAATGCTAATTTTTAGGCAGTTTATTTTTGCACGATGCTTTTCAAACTTAAGAACTTTTTAAGAAGGTGTTACATTCTGCCAATACGGAATGTAATGCTTTTTATAATAGAAGAACCAAGGCAACAGAGGCGAATGCACAGGCTCTGGAGCTCCTAATCACAAGCATTCACTATCTGTAAAGCACAGAACTCCTTTAACATCAAGGTCAGAACAGGATAAACACAGAGAAAGAAATGTTCCAGATTTAATTAAAGGAAAGATACAGGTTTCAGATACATTTTGGGAAGATGAGGAAGAGTTAATTCAGATATTTGCTACACTCACCTAAAAAGTATAACAGCAGATTTAAAAAAAAAAAAAAAAGCAAAAAGAAAATACAAAAAAAGAAAAAAATATAAAAAAAGAAGTTAGGAAAAAGAAAGAAAAAAGAAAAATCAGGATTGGAAAGAGAAAGAAAAAAGGGGGGAAAGGAGAAAAAAGTAACTTCCAACTTTATACAAATATAAAATACATTAACCTCCGACTCTAAAATCAACAATAATTTCTACGTTCATAAACAGTTCTAATTGTCAAATCCCTAAGTGTTCATTTTGTTCAGTTTCTAGTACAAAGTCCAACAGTAGTTTCTAAGTAGAAGCAAACATAGGCAAAGTCAATTTTGCCACATCAGCCAATTCCCTGAGCTTCACCATCCATTCTTCTATTGAAGGAATTTGTGAATCCTTCCATCTCTATGCATACAAAAGTCTCACTGCTGTTTTGATATAAACAAAGACCCACATTTTCTTTCAGTTGGATTATCTATCAGCTCTAAATAGAAAACCTCTGGTTGCAATCGTACATTTATTTTAATTATTTTTAAATGTACCACTACTCTTGTACATTTATTTTAAGAATTCTCTAAACTAATATACATATATGGTACCAATATTTCCTAGCCTTCTGACACTCCCTTATACATCTTTGACAATGTATCAGATGTTAAATACTGGCAGAGCATCATCTTATAAAAATTATCTTTCAAACTATAGTTCAATGTAAATTTCAGACCTGTACTCCATATATAATACGTTAGAAGAAAGGCTCAAGATCCAAAAGAATCTTGACAGACTTGAAGACTGGACCAACAAAAAGCAATTCAGTGGAGAGAAAAGTAAGGTTTTACACTTAGGCAAGGAAAAACAAATGCAAAAAAACAGGTATAGAATAGGTAGTATGTGGCAATAGCAGTAAATGTGAGAGGGATCCATGCCTGCTAGGAAACCAGGAGATTTCTGTAAGCTTATTAAAGTATACTATAGAATGACGAAGTTGTAAAGGGGAGTGTAATAGTGCCTTGATACTGTGTCACCTACCTTCTTTCAAAGGAGTATCAACAATGAGAAGCATGATCCTTGTGTCTCTGCAAAATTAGTTTCTCCTCAGTGGCTTCTTCAACTGGAAGCTTTTGTATAGTCCATAGGTTACAGGTAAGATGTCCTAGTAGGCACTTCTTAAATATGACCTAACATTGTTCTGTAGCTGCCCAAAAAGTCAATGTAGCCCTAGGCTGTACCAACAATGGGGTAGTATCAAGGGTACATGAAGTTAGTATCAATTTATACTGCTTTGATAAGACTACGGAATAAGATATTCAGTTTTAGTCACCAGGTGTTGAGGCACTAGAAAAAGTACAGAGAAGAACAGCAAAGATCATTAGAGGGCTGAGGTTAAAATATATGATGAACAGGTGCAGGAATTGTGTATGTCTAGTCTAATGAAGAGAAGGACCAGGGGTGATAGCAATCTTTCAATATTTGAGGGGCTGTCACAGAAAAGAGGGGGTTGGCCTATTTTTCAAAGCACCTGAGGACAAGACCAGATGGAACAGATGGAAACTTATCAAAGAGATATCCAACCTAGAACTAAGGAGAAATTTCCTGACAGTGTGAACAATTAATCAGTGGAATGGGTTGTCTTCAGAAGTCGTGGGTCCTCCATCAATGGAGGTTTTTAAAAAGAGATTGGACAACCATTTGTCTGAAATGATTATGGGGTCTCCTCCTTGAGCAGGAGGTTGGACAAGAAGACCTGGAAGATCCCTTCCAACTCTGTTATTCTGCATCCTGTATATTCTTCCATTGATCAAGCATTATATACAAAAAATGCCCATTTAATCATGTAGCCCTGAACATATTCATCTTCCATATCAATAAACGGTAAAAGCTTATGCATCTTGGCATTAGATGCTCATCATTAGTACACAAATCCAACTCAAAGTCAGTTTTCTCATTTGTAAAATCAAGTCTTTTTGTCCAATTTAAATCTGTCAACTGAACATAAGCCAACCATTAACAATTATGACCTTATATTTCCAATTCTTCTCTTTTTCGTAATTTAGGTTTTCCTTTGAAAAAAGTCAATAAATCAGCATACATCAACCAAGATTGTGTAACTATCAACTCTCTTCTGAAAAAGGCATCTTGGGGTGATAACCACAAAGCAATCTTGCTTTATACCTATTCCAAATCCTCAATGTGGCATGCCTAATAAAACAATTTTTAAAATCTATATTAACCTTAACTTTGCCATACCATAAATAGCTGTGCCACTCAAATCGCAAGTTATTCCATTCTAATCCCAATAACCTCTTATTTCACAAAGTCACCCACTCTTTCATCATCTAATAACTTTTAAAATATCAAAAATCATTAAAAAAATCAAAATAGAAAAGCACCAGAGTGTGATGGCCTAACAAATTTATACTATAAATGTTTTGAAGGCCAACTTTTGCAATCGCTTAAAAATGTGATGAATTCTATTTTGCAGGCATCTGCTGTGCTAGAATCTTAACTAAGTTCGATATAATAAATACACTTGTATTTCTGGAACTCCAGAGGCAGAAGACATAACATGTCCATTATATAAGAAAGAGAGGCATCTGTATCTTGGATCACACATTAGATGACCAGGCTATTTTGTTCCTTACATTAAAATAATTTATTTTATTATTTTAATATAAGGAACACAATAGTCTGTTCAAATAATATAAATATTATTTTATTATATCTAAAATAATATAATAAATTATTTTAATGTAATTAAATTCAGTTTCTGCATGAATGAAATATAATCTTTATTAGTAGGAAATCAAATGAACTAGTTCAATCAGTTAATGACCATAGCACAAAAAATTTCTTCTCTAAAATACTTTCTAAATGCATTGCTTTTTAAATAATGGAATATATCATAACAAATATAATTCAAGGGGAAAATAGAGTTTATTACAACATGACCAATTCTATGCAATCATCAGCATCACCACCATATATTCCACATTATAACTATTACAGTCCCAAATCAACTACTTAATCTCATGATAAGAGCTATTTTATAACTAATTTTGCCTAGTTGTACATATTTAGAATAAATAGAATGTGAAAGATATTGTATTTAAAAAAAAAAACTTTGAAAAGCAAAATACTATCTCTTGAACATTCTGTTCTAATTTCAAAATTGGATAGGCATCGTTCTTTAAATAATGCATTATTCTATCAAATTTGGACAGTTGAAATTGTTTCAAAAGCTGAAGAGCTCATTATGAAAATGCTGAAGATGAGCCAAAGTAAAACAAAGCAAAACCAAACCAGCATCTCCGTACTGTGAAGCTATTGTATATTATATTAAATGGAGAAAATCTAGGATTATCATTACTTGGGTTGGGAACAATAAATTGTAAGGGAAAGAAAGAGGATCTACTTCGGAAATATAGAGATAAAATACTCTTTCATGACTATACTGAAAATATTTAACTGCTTTTATATGAATTGCCTGCAAGCATTTATATATTTATTTTTCCTTGTCCTTTTGTATTCTAACCTCTTTCAAAACTCAATGACATTTTGTTACTTTAAAAAAATATGTGGGGGTTTTGCCTAATTTGGATAATGATCTTATATTCTAGCAAATGAGTGTCATGATAGAATGGTTAGTTGATATTATTTATTATTTTGTCCTGTTAATTTTAATTCTTTGTATGCCAGCCAGAATCAATATTGTAATATATAAATTGAGAAAAAATAAAATTAAAAAAAAGTTAAATAATTGAGAAAGAGTGACCAGAGATGAGAATAAATTGGATACTGTGCTAGTGTTTTTCAAACTGTAAAGAGAAAGGATTTGTCCACAAATCCTTGACATTTGTGCCATGGTGAATGCTACATTACAATGCTTGTGATTTAGATAAAATACAGGTAGTCCTCAATTTATGATTGCAATTGGGACTGGATTTCAGGTCATAAATCATTATGGTTGGAAGAGCCATGGTAGGTTAGACTGCAGTATTGCAGGCTAACTCACTGCCCACTGCCAGTAGTTTGCTCCTGACTGGCTCAAGGTTGACTTATATTTTTATGAGGTCTGTAAAGATTGTTGGGGGCAATATACTGACTCTATAAACCACTGAGAGAAAGCTGTAAAGCACTGTAAAGTGGTCTATAAGTCTAAGTGCTATTGCTACTGCTATTGCTAGTAGAGTTGTAAGTCGAGGCACCAACATGACCAGACCTCATTTTGATACTTTTTTGCCATAGTCATTAAATGATTCACTGCTGTTGCCATAGTAGTAAGTGCAAACCCATTCTTCCAAATGGGCATTTTTAAGGTTGTTGTTTTTTTGCTAAAAATGGGCAAATTGGAAACCTGCAAAAATATTGCGAAGTCTGGCCATGTGATTGTGGGACACGGCAACCAATCATAAAAATAAGCCAGCTGTCAAGCATGAAAAGTTTCAGTCACATGACTGCAAGGGTGTTGGTGGCAGATTTTACTATGGCTAGAAGTACTTTATGGGTCATAAAACACCCATTTCAGGCCCATTATTATTTTGAATAGTCACTAAGCAACCAATCAAAGTGGCTGTAAGGTTACCTTAATTAAAGATCGTTATATCTCACATGAAGTAAAAGGTTGGGGCAGAAAGATAAAAACGAGTAAAATCAGATGACTTTTCATTAGAACTCCCTCTACAAAACTGTGGACATAGAAAATAATAAATAACACCCATTTCAGCTTGCTCATCACCTTTTAGCAGCCTGCAATTACAAATATAAATAACTGTACACCCAAGTAAAGAGAGCCTAGGTGGCGCAGTGGTTAGAGTGTTGAACTGCAGGCCACTTCTGCTGATTCAATCTAGCGGTTCAAA
>JANHFL010154817.1:0-10613 GCA_032468155.1 Oxyrhabdium leporinum
TAATAATAATAATAATAATAATAATAATAATAATAATAATAATAATAATTCCCATAGAGGAGAACTACAATGCTGATCTGGCCCTCGAAGAAATCCAGTCCTCTAATCATCCTGGTTGCTCTTCTCAGCACTTTTTCTAGAGTCTCAACATCTTTTTTATAGTGTGGTGACCAAAACTAGGTGTGGACTTACTAAGCCTTTATAGAGTGGTATTAGTACCTCACTTTCCTTACCCTTCAGTGGAGTATCCAAGACTTACATCCCCAAGCACATACAACAGCTCAATGGTCTATTTCAGCTTAATGATAACCTCCCTGCTCCATTCCCAATCACTTTTGTAACATTTAATATAGGAAATTCTTCACCTTTGACCAAATCAGCAAATTACCCTTAAAGACAATAACTGGTATCTCTAGGAATATCACACCATTTGTTCCTACATAGAAGTCAAATTTGTTTTATATGTATTGTTACAATGCTGTCCGTATAATAAATAAAAGTTAGGACACATAAAACCAATTGTTAAATCTTAATCTTAACCTCTCAGCAGGAGATCATCATGATTGTCCGAGAAGGAGATTATTATTTTTCTACTGGACAATCGAATTGTTAACAAAAGCCAAGGTGTCAATGTTCAAGACAGCATGTCATTCAAAGTTGCCACAACGCGCAGTTTCAAAGTTGCCACACACACGCAGGGGGAGGGGGATGCATGGGGACACAGATGGGTGATGGGACTCATGCCGGGAGAGTTGCCAGGAAGGCAAGCTGGCTGTGGTCGTTTCAGAAGCCACCCAGGCCTGAAGAGTACTTGCTGGAGCTGGGTCAAAAAGTACTTTCTGGAGCTGGCCAGGTAGCTACTGGGAACAGGAGGGCAGGCCCTGCTGAGTCCGTATAGCCAGCTGGCTAGCAGAAGCCAGTAATGTTGGCTAAAAACCCCTTTTACTTGTGTTGTTCAACACATGCCAAGCTGAGACTCCAGTAAAAGACCTGTTCTGCTCACAGTGTGACCTCTTTTTTTTTGCTGGCTTGGTTTGGAATCATCACAGGTAGCCAGCATTCACCACCCTCTTTCTTTTGTGTTCTGGGCTGCTAGTGGCTTCCTGCTTGTAGGGAGCAGATGATTGTTGACCTCTGCGTATTGATTCTGGTCAGTTTTGCGGAGTCAGCTGTTGGTCAGTTATTTCGGAATCAACTGTTTGTCAGGGCGGCCTGCTGATTCCGGAGGCAGCTGCATGTCATTGCCAATCAGTGGGATGGCCGAAGAACCAGCAAAGGAGACCCACATGGGAATGGCGGAGGGGGTCGCAGCCCATGTGGGCAAACCCACAGAGATGGCTGTGTTAGAAGGTCTGGTGGTACAGGCTGCTGGAGAGTGGGGGGAAAATTCCACAGCTGCTGCTGGGACTGGGGCTCAACTATCAGGAGGTGGCCCTGACCATCAGCAGTCTGGTGTGGCCTCCTTGGGGCAAGGGGCCCCTCTGGGATATTGGCAGCTGCAGCCATGGGCTAGGGATCCACCATACCTGAGGGCCACATATGATGGGGACCCCACCAAATTGGCTCTATTCATAAGCCAGGTCATTGGTCACATGAACCGCTATGCATACCTATACTTCAGCCAGTGGGCCATAGTGGATGCAGTGACAGTGGCCCTGGATGGGGAAGCATCAGACTGGGCAATGGATCTATATAGTGACAATGCTTGGGAGTTGGGAGATGTCAACCTACTGCTGGAAGTTTTACAATGCCGTTTCAAGTATGTGACCTGGACCCAGAGGACTGAAGGCGAGCTGATGGCATTAAAGCAGGGGCCTTGCTGAGGACTCTATACAGGAGTTTGCTGGCAAATTGTTGGCAAATTGCGACACTGGCCGGAACAGCTTCTGGTTCATTGATTCAAAGCAGGGCTTGATCGAGGCCTGTGGCAGACCTGTACATACCGTGGCCTGCCCCTTTGGCTAAATGAGTGGGCAGCCACAGAGTTAGATGCCGAGTTGAGAGAGTGCTGCCCCAAGAAGGACCTGGGAAGGACCAGCCACGCAGGTTCCCTAAGTGGCAGTTTACAGTCAAATGCACAGCTCTGCTCATGGGGGGGACACACAGTGTTTGGAGCACTAGAGCAGCCCACCCGCCTGCCTGTGTTGTGCTTTAGATGCAGTCAGCTTGGCCACCAGGTAGCCAAGTGCCTGGTCCCCACACTGAAGGGGAGGAGCGGAGACTCAGGACCAGGGAAAACCAAGAAGACCCCCAGGAAGACTCCCAAGAAGTCCAGGGCAGCCCACCAGATGGGTGGGGCCCTACCAATGCTACCAGATGAGGGGATGACAATTGCTGAGGCAGACCATCCATGGGTCTCAGACGACAGCGACGATGAGGGGGACCAAGATCTGATGGTGAGTGTCCCCATCTGATCTTTCATGGTCCCAGTGTTATTTAATGACCCCTGAAAGGAGGGCTCATGGAATGTTCGAGGCATTGATTGACTCCAGGTGCACCCGATGCCTGATTAGCTTGTCAGCAGTCAATGAGCTGGGGGTTAGGACAAGCCACTGCAGTTTGATCATGTGGACGGGTCCGTGCTGAGGGGAGCCCCTGCCACCCACATCGTGGAGCTTGTAAGTTGGAGATGGCTATGCACTGGGAGATGATTCGCTTCATGGTTGTACCAAAAATGACTGAAGCAGTGATCCTGGGCTTGGCCTGGTTGGTCAAATGGAGCCCAACTATGTGGTGGAAAGGTGGATACAGGAGGCTGAGGATAGCCCTGGGGCCCTTCCCTCTACCACACGAGCACGTCCGTAGGGAATGACCTGTGCCAGAGAGCCGGTGTATTAGAGAACTGGGAGCCTCCAATACCCCTCGGAGTATGCTGATCTAGCAGGCATGTTTATAATAAAGGAGTGTGACGTCCTTTCGCCTCACCAGTCGATGGATTGTGCTATTGAGATTATTTCTACGGCAAAATTGCCCAAACCCAAAATGTACTCAATGACTCCCTGGGAACTGGGGAAGCTGCATCAACAAGAACTTGGCCAGGGGATTCATCCAGCCGGCACATTCCAGGATTGCTGCCCCAATCTTGTTTAAGGAGAAAAAAGATAGGTCGATGAGCTTGTGAGTGGACTTTCGGGGCATAAACATTGTGTTTATTGAAAACGTGTACCCGCCACCTCTGATGAAGGACATGTTGGCCCACCTGGCTAGAGGTAACATCTTCACTAAGTTGGAATTATGGGAGGCATACCACAGGGTTCGCATAAGAGATGGAGATGAGTGGAAAATGAGCACCTGTACAAAGGTGTATTGGTCTACCAGAATGATATTTTAGTTTATACGGAGACCACGGAGGAATACATTCAACTGGTCTGGCAGGTGTTGAAAAAATTACTCACGGCACATCTGTATGTAAAACTGTCGAAGTGTGAGTTTCATCATGCTCATTTGGACTATTTGGGTTACCGGATATCCAGCAGAGAGAGTGGAGATGGATCCTGCCAAAGTGAAAGCTGTCTTGGAGTGGCAGGCTCCCAGGATGTGGAAGCAGTTGCAGAGCTTCCTGGGGTTTGCAAACTTCTATAGACAGTTTATACCCTCATTTGCCTGAGTAGCTTTGCCGATCACCAACCTACTGAAAACCAAACCTGCCGTGACCAAGCTCCAATCCAATCAGCCCCTTCAGTGGACTGTGGAGTGCCAGCGCACCTTTGAAATCCTGAAGGGCCTGTTTGCCCAGCAGCTGATCTTCAAGCACCCTGATCCCGAATGACTCTTTGTAATCCAAGTGGATGCCAGCAACACAGCCGTTTGGCCTGTCCTTTTGCAGTGCAATGATAAAGGTGATCTGCAGCCATGCGCTTATACCTCCTGGAAACTCACCGATGCAGAACAACAGTGGGCAGTTTGGGAGAAGGAGGCTTTTGTGGTGTTCTGGATACTGCTGACATGACAGCATTTCCTGGAGGGGAGTAAAATACCATTCGAAGTATGGACTGACCACAAAAATCTGGCAGCTTGACAGACCCCAAGAAAATTGTCACTGAAACAGGTGAGGTGGTTGCAATATTTCCAGCATTTTCAGTTCACCCTCAAGTATATACCAGGAGGGAAGAATTTCTTGGTGGATGCCCTGTTCCAGCTACCACAGTACAAGAGTGGCTGGGAGGAAGTAGTGCATGCCATCATGCCACCAGTCCAGACGGCGGCAGAGATTGAGCCAGAGCAACAACAAGCCAAGGGGGGATCGAGCTCCGTCGTGACTGACCTGACCCAAACCTTGAAAACTGCCTTATGGACTGACCTATAGTTCCTAGGGAACTGATAATTATTAACCCATGGGGGGGGTGGCATAGAAGGGCACTAAACTATATGTTCCCAGTGTACTAAGAACACAGGTGCTGCAATGCTGCCATGATGCCAAACAAGTTGGTCACTTTAGTTTGTTGAAGATGCTACACCTGGCCAATAGGCAGTTCTGGTGGCCACGGATGAAGAAGGACATTGAGACCTACGTAAAAAGCTGCCCGACCTGTGCCGCTAAGAAAACCAGGTGGGGGAAACCACTGGGCTTGCTGCAGCTGGTTGCGAACCTCGTTAGGCCATGGGAGGAGATCACCATGGATTTTAATGTGGACATTCCAGAGAGCCATGGGAGCACGGTGATCTGGATAGTGACAGACCTTTTTTTCCAAGCAGATCCACTTCATTGCATGTCCAGGCTTACCCTCGGCTCACAAGCTGGCCAAGTTTTTCCTGATCCATGTCTACCAGCTATACAGGGTACCAAGAAGGATAATATCAGACTGGAGAGTCCAATTTATGGCTAAATTTTGGGGGGAGTTTGCTCAGGCAATTGGTTCCTCACAAGGCCTCAGCTCTACTTCCATCCAAGTACCAAAAGAACCGCGGAGAGAGCCAATGTGATAGTTGAGCAATATCTCCAGTGTTATGTCACCTATCAGCAGAATGATTGGGCAGACCTTCTGCCATTCGCAGACGTGGTATACAATAATGCTGTATACAGCAGTATGGGGCAGACACCCTATAAGGTGGTACATAGGGTGGACTTTGTCCCTATTCCTGAGCTACCTCAGGAGGCCCCCTCACTAGGCTGCCTGACAACGTGGATGGATAACCTGCGGGGAGTTTGGGGGACTGTCAAGCAGGCATTGATAAAAGCTGCTGAGGCCCAAAAACTTCAAGTGGATAAGAAAAGGTCACCACAAAAGCCATTCTATGTAGGGGACAAAGTGTACCTCTCCACAAAGTACCTTAAACTGAAGCTGCCATGAATGCAAAAAGCAAGAAATACCTGGGTCCATTCCCCATAGTCGGGATAATCAATCCCATGACAATGCAATTAAAACTCCCACCCTTATTGGGGAAGGTCCATCTAGTCTTCCATAGCAGCCTGTTGAAGCCGGTGGTAGCATGAAGCAGTAGACCCTCAACCCCACACCTGCCCAGATCCATAATGGTGGATGGTTTGGAACCGTGACACAGGCTTCCAGAAAACTTCTGGGGTCTCCCTCACACTATTATTGCTTCCAGCTTTTTAATATGAGTTTTAGGTTTTTTCATTGTTTTATATTTAATGTGTTGAAGTATTCTTCTTTTGAATATTGTTCTTTGACTGAAAATATACCAAGAAGAAATAGAATAGAATTTTTTATTGGCCATGTGTGATTGGACACACAAAGAATTTGTCTTCGGTGCATAAGCTCTTAGTGTACATAAAAGATATAAATGATAAATCATGATAATAGTTATGATAAATACATTCATCATGAATCATGAGATACAACTAGTGATAGTCATAGCATATTAAATAAGCAATCAACATAAATCATAGTAGGAAACTAAATAAACAATATAAATTATAAAGATACAAGCAACAAAGTTATAGTCATAAGTAGAAAAGGAAATAGGTTATAGCAAGGATGAGAAGAACAATAGTAATAGAGTCTTAATAAATAATTTGACAATGTTTTGGAAATTAGTTGTTTAGCAGAGTAATGGCATGGGTGGGGGGGAATGTCCTTGTGTCTAGTTAATCTGATGTGCAATGCTCTATAAAGTCATTTTGAAGGTAGAAGTTGAAACAATTTATGTCCAGGATGTGAGGGGTCGGTAGATATTTTCAAGCCCTCTTTTTGACTCGTGCAGTATATAGGTCCTCAGTGGAAGGCAAGCTGGTAGCAATTGTTTTTTCTGCAGTTCTAATTATACATTGAAGTCTGTGTCTATCTTGTTTGATTGCACAGCCAAACCAGACAGTTATAGAGGTGCAGATGACAGATTCAATAATTCCTCTGTAGAACTGAATCAGCAGCTCCTTGGGCAGTCTGAGCTTTCTGAGCTGGCGCAGAAAGGACATTCTTTGTTGTGCTTTTTTGATGACATTTTTGATGTTAGGTGTCCATTTTAAGTCTTGAGATATTTATAGAACCTAGAAACTTGAAGGTCTCTACTGTTGATACTGTGATGTCTAGTACTGTAAGAGGTGGTAGCATAGGAGGGCTTCTCCTAAAGCCTACCATCATTTCTAAGGTTTTGAATGTGTTTAATTCAAGATTGTTACAGTCCACAAGACTAGTTGTTCAACGTCCCATCTGTATGAAGATTCGTCATTGTCTCGAATGACACCAATCACTGGCACAGCTAGCTGATTTAGTTTAGTTAGAAGAATATCTGGAATGATGTTATTGAATGCCAAGCTGAAGTCTACAAAGAGGACCCTTGCATAGGTCTTTGGAGATTCAAGATGTTGTAGGATGTAGTGCAGAGCCATATTAACAGCAATCATCTATCAATCTATTTGCTCGGTAGGCAAATTGCAAGGAGTCCAACAGCGGATCCATGATGGTTTTCAGGTGGGCCAACACTAGCCTTATAGGGTTTTATACTTTAATACTTTAATCTGCTTAAAGATTTTGTGTTCCTGAATTCTTGGAACACCTGATTGGTCAGTTTCCACCTTGTGGGAAGGATCTCATTATTATTGGCCAGACTTAATTGTGTCAAAATTGTGGCTTCTTAGTAAAACTCAGGTTAATTAGCAGAGACAGCAGAGTCAAGCACTGCACAGTGAAATACAATATCACACAGAGAAGCAGTAGATAATATGTGCAGCTATGCCATCTCTGTTCTTAAAAATAGTAAACATTAGACCAATCCCTGTAAATATTCGCCTATAATGAGCCATTTGCTTATTAGCATCACTTAATTCTGCTCAAACCAACTGAAAGTACATTTTGAACAGTCTATACTGTTTTAGCTTAAGAAAGCATGCTAAATTGTCAGCAATGAGCTCCTATTCGGAATGTGGAGCTGAATTCCCAAATTACGCTGGTAGACTCCGTGTAGAAGTGTAACATTCAATTAAAACAAGAGAGCGCAAAATGCTTATAGCTAGCTGTCTGTGTTAACATAAAAGGTGAAAAATATTTTTTATTTTGATGTATTTTGTAATTGAATATAAACAGATGGAGTGGGGAGTTTGGATTGATGGACTTCAGTAGTAAAGTCAAAACCCTTAGCAATCAAGCTATGTTCTGTGATAAGCAGTATGGACACAAATGAGATTATTTCAGATTTTGAAGGTCACTAGATCAAACCACTGAATATATTTCAATAAATGAAAACATGTTGCTTAGTGCAAATGCAATTGCAATATCTCCGAGCCTGTCATTCTTCAGAAGCCTTGCAATTTTTTTTGGCTATCCTATCTAGGAATTTTGGGAATTACAATATCAATAATTTGTTTTGTATCATACTAAATACAGTTTGGCAAATGTGACCACTGTTAAAAATATCAAGTCCACATTTCTATCGCTTATGGCAAAATGCATTAAAACATATTAAGTAAAATATTCACATTAAGAATTTGCAAATGTTTGTGATTATGTTATTTTCTGTCAGTGGCATCCATATAGAGCACCCCAAAAGTCAAGATGGTGGCCATGGCAGCATGATAGAAGTTCTACCCCTAATATGGTGTCACATATACAAAGGGAGCAGGGCTCCCATCATGTTGCCACAAATGTCATCTTGATCTTTTTAGCACTCTACAGATGCCACTTTTTTTAACTACCCTACCATTTTTGAAGGAGAAAGAAAAGTTAGTCATTTAGTGTTGCTATTTTTGGAAATTGCCAAATTTGGATCAGAAGCTACACACAATTTATTTATGGTTTAAAAAAGTTGTATTATACTTTATTTGGGCCAGGTTAACACTTGGATGGAAACCCTTCAAGAAATTTCAGGGTTGTACAGTAGAATTTGAAGAAAAAAAATCAGAGAAATGGCAAATTCTACCATACCATTATCAAGTTGTATTCATACAATTACCAAGATTGAACTTAGTTAAGAACACTTTTACACGTTATGTCTCAGGCAACTTAGAGGAAGCTTGCCACATGTTTTGAAAGGAGGAAAGAGAAAATCCCCTGAATGGTTATACTTTTTCCAAATACACTAAAATAAACTCACAAAGGAAATGTAATATAACATTATTCAGAAAGAATAAAATCTGATCAATTCTCCAGGGAAATTCAAGGTTTAAATTGAATCAGGTGATTTGTGCTCTAAACAGCTTTGAAGACAATAAAAATATCGTGGACTTTTGTTGTCCTCCCTGAAATTCCTTGTACCCTGAAATCTCTTTCAGAAAATCCCCAACCCCTTTCATGAACTGCAAGGAAAAGAAATGAATACTTTTCTGTCAACTGATTCAATTTGATTTCACTTGCTATCACTGCTTAGGGGGGTGATGTTAAGTTAGGGAGGGGAAGTCTCATTTCTAATTTAAAACCTAGTTTGCCAGAGTATTTACAGAAAAACAAGCAAAATTGTACGCCTTCCAATAAGGTAAAATATCTATAGTAGTACTACTGCTATTTCCACAATAGTACTGGTGTATCCAGAGCAAGAAATAGGCAGAATGGAAGTTCATATAACACCAGTAATGTAGTAAATGTACAGATGATAGATAGATAGATAGATAGATAGATAGATAGATAGATAGATAGATAGATAGATAGACAGACAGACAGACAGACAGACAGACAGACAGACAGACAGACAGACAGACAGACAGAAATTGGCACTAGATTCCAATAAAATAGATAATAGTTATTTCAAAGTAAAAAAATATAGAATTTCAGTCAGTATAATTCAACAAAGATCCTTTGTAATCTTGAGTAGTAGCTTTCTGTCTTTAAGTAAGGCACTTTCTAATCTCCATGGGACTAAATGTAATGATTCAATGCCTTTCATTTTTTAAAATTATATTGGAATAATATTAATTTGCTATAAAAGAAAGACTGCAAATAATGAACGGAAAGCAGTGATTAAACGCCTATGTCTGAATAAAACAGAACCTTAATAGTTAAGAGACATTTCATTAATTTTACTCAACGAAACTGGACAGGAAATAATAACAGATTTATCACTCACATTAAACTATATTAGACAGAAAGTAAAAACAGATGTAGAAGCTGCAATAGTAAGAAAAAAAACCAACTATTGAATGCCTCTATAGAACATTACCTGATAACACTAGGAGTAGAGCTGAAATTTTGCTTAAAAGGGGGAACAATTGAAAACACAAAAAGAACAATTTGCTAAAGATGTCATCTGGATTAATGTGAATTAATGTTAGTTGTTCAAGATAGGTAAGTCCAATGAATAGGGTTTACTAGACAACTTGGGATGTACTTTAATGCACTTAGAGTATTACAACAGAATTTTGAAAACCTGTCATTGGCCCACTCTACTTCAACATATATCTAACACAATCAAGGCAAAGTTGTTTTGAATTTCTTTTTCATGTTTTCTACTTTCTCAGGACTCAAAATATCTTTTCTGTTAGGCTCAGCAGTCAACTTCCCCTTCACTGGATCAATTCAGCCAGCATTCATTCACCCAAAGGATTGCAATTCTAGAAAAAACATCAGGCTAGGCTAAGATCACTGAGTCTCATATTTTTCTCTTGCATAAATATTAGTCTCCCAGTTGTAAATTATTTGAGACAAGTTTGGATTTAAAGGATTTTGTCACATTAGGGAACGGAGGTGTCAAATTGAGTAAAGAATCCTAAGTGTTTTTTTTCCATTGTGCGTAATATTAAGTAATATAGCATCTGTCAGATGCAAATAATAATTTAATGTTGGCAGCAAATACATTCTAAACAATACAGGATGGGAACACATTATTCATGAAAAAATAGGATAATGAAGATTGCAGAATAATACATACTTTTTTTGATAAAAATGCCTAAATAACCAAATGTTTCTAAAAGATGATTAGAAAGTTCTCTACCCACCAGATCCTACTAGAGTCTTTCTGTAAGGACACTATTATGATTTCAGCCCACAATTAATCTTGAATTATTGATGTGAAGAACATCCAGTAGACAAAAATCATTTTGCAGACTCGAGTACAGTCTTTCTTCACATGACCAACCACAAGAACGGGAGGTAGATTTGCATTTAGTGTCATAATACAAGTGCATTAATTTTTATACATAAATGCAAGTATAAAAATAATGCAAGAACAAAAAGAGTGAATTTGCATCGTAACACCTTTTTATTATTTGCACTTTTGTATCCATG
>JANHFL010154848.1:0-10613 GCA_032468155.1 Oxyrhabdium leporinum
GAAGGGAAGGGAAGGGAAGGAAGGAAGGAAGGAAGGAAGGAAGGAAGGAAGGAAGGAAGGAAGGAAGGAAGGAAGGATGGATGGATAATGGTAGGTAAGGAAGGAAGGAAGGAAGGTTGGTTGATTGGCAGTAGATCTTTTGTTATTCTGGAGGCTGGATTAATTATACAGTAGCGTGTCTGTGTGTAAACAACACACCCATTTTGCAACTTGCAAGTGAATGCAATAGCGTGACATCCGCAGCTACTGTTTGATGCGGCATTCTGTCCCGAGCGGTGCTGCATTTCTTACATCAGCAACGTTTCTCTTTTCCACACTCACAACCGTTGCAGCGTCTCCCTGGTCCCACCATCAAAATCCTGCTGCTTGGCGACCGGCTCGTATTTGCGACGCTCCCCGGGGGTCACTCCCGGGACCCCCTTCTGCGACCAGATTCACTTAACAACCGGGTTACTACTTAACAGCTGCAGTGATTCCCTGAACGGTGGCAAGGAAGGGTCGTAAAACGGAGCAAAACTCAGCGGCTTTGCTTTAGCGGCAGACATTTTGGGCTCAGTTGTGGTCGTAAGCCAAGGACTACTTCTACATAGGCTGCAACTATTGCAAATGTGTGCCGGTTGCCAAGCCAAGCAGGCGGATTGTGATCACGTGACCCGGGGGGGGGGGCACTGCAACGGTTGTAACCCACTTGGAGCAGGGAAGTCTTTTCGGCTAGGCTGGGTCGACCGGTTAACGCAGGGGATCCCAACCTTTTCCATACCCGGCACCCCTAGGACGCTTCTGGTATACATTCTTGCAGCCCTTGCAAAAGCAAATAATTCTTTTTTTAAAAAAAACAATAAAATAAAATAAGTTTTTAATTTTATTTTTAATACAGTCTTCCATTACACGGCGTGTCGTCTGGGTAGAAATGTTTTGCAGGAATGATGAAGATTACAGCTACATTCCTTATATTAACATTTTGCTAATACATATATATCATTCAGTATAGCAATCATCATCTTAACATTTTTTCAATTCAGTTCAATCTCTTTTCTACCTTCGCTACTTTTTATTTGTCGCTGGTTTTCGTATTTATTCTCTAGCCATCGGTAAAAATAGTTCCCGTATCGTAGAACATGCAGTTTCTTCCTTCCCTTTAATTGCAAGTGTTCATCTATTCATTTCCGCCCTGACAAAAGCAAAGAATTTGTGCGTGTAAATTGTGCATATACACTATAATTTCAAAACTTCTAAACCCAAGTTTTCACACCCCCTGGAATATCGCTGCGCGCCCCCCCGTCTCCCCCCCCCCAATTGGGAACCCGTGAGTTAAAGGACACACCTGGGTTAGTCGGCTTTCGTACAGGTAATCCTCGGCTTACGACAGTTCATTTAGTGACTGTGAAGTTACAACGGTACTGAAAAAAATGACTTAGGACTGTTTTTCACCCTTACAACCGTCACGTGATCAAAATTCGGACGCTTGGCGACTGACTCGCACTCATGACGGTCGCAGTCTCCTGGAGCCTCATGGTCCCCTTTTGCGACCTGGCAAGCAGAATCCATGGGGTGGCCAGGTTCACTGAACAGCTGTGCAGCTAGTCCTCAGCCTACGACCACAACTGAGCCCCAAAGTTACGCGGCGAAGGGAGAAATGCGTTAAGCGAGTTTTGCCCCGTTTTGCGACGTTTCCTGCCCGCGTTTGCTCAGTGGATACCCGCCGTTGGTTAAATTCGTAAGCAGGGTGGTGAAGCGAATCCGGCTTCTCTCTCACCCCAGCACTTTAACCGTCACAAACAGGGAAACCCCGTCGCCAAGCGCCGGAATTGGGATAACGTCACAGTGGGGATGCGGCCGTGGTCGTAAAGCGTGGAAAAAAAAACACCACGATCCTAACTGTCACTTTTTTTTCAGTCCTGTCGTAACGGCGAACGGTCGCTAAACGAACTGTTGCAAGTCGAGGACCAGCTGTGTTACCCACTTAAGAGTGACAGTGAGTCACTTCATAACCGCGGCAAGAAAAGTCGTAAAACGGAGCGGTGCTCACTTAACCAGTGCCTCGCTTAGCCACACGGAAAGTTTGGGCTCCCTTGTGGCCGCGTGTCGAGGACAACCTATATCCAATATATTAATATATAGATATATATATTCCTCACAGGATCTCTCTCTTATCAGTCCAGTTCTGATTATTCAGCAGCATTTGACTGTCGCGAGAGAGGCACACCTGCTTACCTTTGAACTGATTTCAGGACAGGTACTAAATGGCTTGCTCTGAATGTGTAGTTGGATGGATGTTTGGAGTTTGGGGAGTGGTTTTGCTCTTTGCCTTACGCTGCCTTTCTGGCCTTGTAAATAAACGGCACCTTCTCTGACCTTGGAAATTAAAGGAGGTCAGACCTGCTTAAAATCCAGGATAAAAGCCACCTGTTTAAAAACAGAAAGAGCAACGCAAACTAACGCATGGATGATCATCTTGCGCAGTGCATTCGCTTTAATTTGTGCCCTTCTTACTCTTTATTTGTTTAAGCGTCTAATTAACCTACTTGGGGAAAGAAACCCTTATTTTATTCAGGGAGTTCCAAGGAGATTGATAGTGTGGGAACCTCCCCCTCCCCTTCCCCAGATGAAAATATTCTTTATTCTTAATATTAAAAGAGGCAGGGTAGAATATTTCCCCCAAGGAGAAATGGAGAAACATGTTCTCGGAGGCAGAAAGCAGCCCCCAACAGCCTCCAGCAGATGCCTGAAGTCTTTAGAGATGGATGCTTTGTGCCCATTAAGAAAGACTGGGCCAATCTATTCACAAACAAAACACCTTCACCGCCAGCTGATGGGATTAAAATTTGCATCCCCCCACCCACCCAAATTCTGAAAACAGTACCTTTTAGGACATAATAGGATTAACCCACCACCACTGAAATATCAAGAGGCATAAAAGGACCCCTCATTGCACAATCCCCAGAACAGTTCAGACTTCAAAGTCACAGAAACCTATAAAGATCCATCCACTCATTCATCCATTTTGTCAGCTGACCCAGAACTGCATGCTGTTGTTGGTTTTGCCTATCAAATAAACCTCCTTTCTTATTCCCGGCTTGGAACTGGACCTGGTTTTTCTCTTCCTA
Source organism: Oxyrhabdium leporinum (assembly GCA_032468155.1). Taxonomy (NCBI): domain Eukaryota; kingdom Metazoa; phylum Chordata; class Lepidosauria; order Squamata; family Cyclocoridae; genus Oxyrhabdium; species Oxyrhabdium leporinum. The sequence continues at coordinate 3,108 of JANHFL010154848.1, forward strand.
CAATAGTCCTCAATTCGCGGCCACAATTGAGCCCAACATTTCTGTTGCTAAGCCAGACAGTTGTGAAGTGTCTTTCGCCTCCATTTTACGACCTTCCTTGCCACAGTTATTCAGTGAATCACTGCAGTTGTTCACTTAGCAACGCGGTTAGGTGAATGGCTTCCTCGTTGATTTTGCTGGCCAGAAGGTCGCAAAAGGGGATCATGTGATCTTGGGACACCCCAACCGTCATAAGTACATGCCAGTTGCCAACATCTGATTTTTCATCATGTGACCGTGGGGATCCTGCAACGGTCATAAGTATGGAACACGGTCATAAGTCACTTTTTTCAGTGCTGTTGTAGCTTTGAATGGTCACTAAATGAACTGTTGTAACTAGAGGTTACAACAGTTGTATTTAAAAGATCTACTGTATCTTCTAAACTGCTTTGCCCATTCTATTTTCTCTATTCTTCCCCATTTCTGGAATCTCAGTGACATCACGATGTTCTTGGCTGTTAAAGATGGATCTGGTGGATTACGTCATCTCTCCTAGCTAGAGTGGAAAATTTGAGATCTCTTCCTAGAAGTCCTCATGTTCTGCCATTCCTGTTTACAGATCGTCCTTATGACCAAAATTGGGAGCAGAATTTCTCTTGCTAAGAAAGGCGGTTATTAAGTCACTCGCATCTGATTTTATGAAATTTTTTTTGCCACAGTCGTTAAGTGAATCACATAGTCGTTAAGTGAAAAGTGAATCACACAGTCGTTAAGCAAATCTGGCTTTCCCCATTGACTGCGATTGTCAGAAGCCGGCTTGGAAGTCACAGACGGTGATCGCATGACCTGGGCAATGCTACAACTGTTGTAAACACATTTTGATTAGGGATAGTCCTCGACGTACGACCACAGTAGAGCCCAACACTTCTGTCATCAAGCGAGGCATTCCTTAAGTGAGCTTTGCCCCATTTTGCGTCCTTTCTTGTCACTGTTGTTAAGTGAAGCACCGCAGGTATGTTAGTAACTGAATCTGGTTGTCAAGTGAATCTGGTTGTTAAGTGAATCTGGCTTCCCTATTGACTTTGCTGATTAGAAAGTCACAAAAGGGGATCCCCGGGACACTGCGACCGTCGTAAGTATGAGTCAGCTGGCAAGCGGTCAAATTTTGATCACATGGCCCAAGGGATACTGCAGTGGTTGTGTGAAAAGGGGTCATAAGTCACTTTTTCCAGTGCCCTTGCAACTTTGAACAGTCATTAAATAAAGGGTTGCAAGTCAAGGACTTCCTGTACATGACAGTGACCGTCATAACTTGGAGGACTGGTCACAAGTGACTTTTTTCAACACTGTTGTACCTTTGGACGTTTGCTAAACCAGTGTTTGTAAGTGGAGGACTAGCTGTACTTCTAGGTAAAAAAAAAAGTGTTTTTCTCTTGATTCAGCCTTCCTAAATGACATGAGGAAACAGGAAGGATATAGAAACGCTCAACATTCTTGGTAGTGAGAAAAGTTTTATTTTTAGGGCCAAAGCCAAGCCTCCTTTTAAGGAGATAAATAACGGTGGAACCATTGGGTGGATTTCATTCTGCCCTGTCCAGATTTCACTGAGGAGAGGGAGATCCGGCTGATCACCCGGGATTGTTTTCTGCAGATAAAATAATTTGCATTAATATCCTTTTTGACATCTTCAGAGCCAGGTGCTCTCGCGATAGTTGGATGCTTTAAGACAGCGGATGTCCAAACTTGGCAACTTTAAGACTTCTGAACTTCCAACGCCCAGAATTCCCCCAGCCAGCATAGCTTGCTCTCTTGCGATCCCTTCCTCTGCAATCTCTCCACTTTAGATGGCAAGAGAAATAGAAACAGACACGGCTGGCTGGCTGGGGAATTCTGGGAGTTGAAGTCCACACGTCTTAAAGGCTGGACACCCCGACTCAGAAATATGTGTGTGGGAAAACACTACAGTTAGTTAGGCACACGATTGGGAATTCAAAAAAAGCTGGGAATGTCCACTCTCCTTGTTGCCACCGACGTATTCCACACACAAGGCAGCTAGTGGAAGATAAGCTGGGAAAGCCAAGTTACAGGTAGTCCTCGATTTACGACTGCAGTTGAGCCCGACATGTCTGTTGCGAAGCGAGACAGTTGCTAAGTGGGTTTGCAGCCGCTTGATGACCTTTCTGGCCAGCGTGGTTAAGGGAATTGCTGCAGTCGTTAAGCGAGTAACACGGCTGTTAAGTGATTTTGGCTTCCCTATTGACTTTGTTTGACAGAAGGTCGCAAAAGGGGATCACGTAACCCCGGGACACTGCGACCGTCATAAATACGAGCCAGTTGCCAAGCGTCCGAATTTTGATCATGTGACCCTGGGGATGCTGCAACAGTCGTTAAGTGTGAAAGACGGTCGTAAGTCACGTTACTCAGTGCCGTTGTAACTTTGAATGGTCACTAAATTAAGAGTGGTAAGTGAAAGCTCACCTGTATTGGATGCCTGCAGTTGAAGTCCACAGGGCTTATAGTTGCCAAGTTTGCACACACACACACAAACACACGCACATGCATTTGACCTGGACTTCTGACCACAGTAGAGCCCAACATTTCTCTTGCTAAGCAAGGCAGTTGTTAAGTGAGTTTCACCTCTGTTTTACGACCTTGGTTGCCCCCCATTATTAAGCGAATCACTGCAGTTGTTAATTGAGTAACGCGGTTGTTAAGTGAATCTGGCTTCCTCGTTGATTTTTGCTTGTGGGAAGGATGCAAAAGGGGATTGTGTGACCCCGGGACACGGCGACCGTCATAAGTGCATGCCGGTTGCCTAGCGCCTTAATTTTGATCACGTGACCCTGGGGAATGTTGCAACGGTCAGAAGTGTGAAACATGGTTAAAAGTCACTTTTTTCGGTGTCTTTATAACTATGAATGGTTGTAAGTCAAGGTTGTAATTAGGTTGAATTCACTGCTGCGGCCTGGTGATTGTGAATGTCAGGCTGTACAGATGGTCCCCAACTTACAACAGTTCACTTAGTGACCGTTCAAAGTTACAACAGCACTGAAAAAAAATAACACGACCATTTTTTCACACTTACGACCGTTGCAGCATCCCCATGGTCACGTGATTTGTATTCAGACGCTTGGCGACTGACTCACATTAATGACGGTCGCCGTGTCCCGGGGTCACGTGATTCCCCCTTTTTTGCGACCTTCTAATAAAGTCAACGCGGAAGCCAGATTCATTTAACAGCCATGTTACTAACTTAAAAACTGTAGTGATTCATTTAGCAACCACGGCAGAAAAGGTCGTAAAATGCGGCAAACAACTGTTCTACTTAGCAACATAAATGTTGGGCTCAGTTGTGGTTGTAAGTCAAGAATTACCTATATTCTGTTTCAAATGAAGGCAGGGATGTTGATGGCTGACTATTAAGTTATTGGCTGCTGTTTCCTTGTCCTGGCTCCTAAGCACAGGTAGTCTTCGACTTACAACCACAATTGAGCCCAGAATTTATGCGGCTAAGTGAGAAATTCGTTCAGTGAGTTTTGCCCCATTTTACAAATCTTCTTCCCACTTTTGTTAAGTGTATCGTTGCAGTTGTTAAATTAGTAACGCGGTTGTTAAGTGAATCTGGCTTCCCCAATGACTTTGCTTGTCAGAAGGTTGCGAAAGGGGATCACGTAACTCTGGAACTTCAACCGTCATAAATATTGAACCAGTTGCCAAGCGTCTGAATTTTGATCACTTGACCGTGGGGATAGTGCAACGGTCGTAAGTGTGAAAAATTATCATAAGTCACTTTTTCCAGTGCTGTTGTAACTTCGAACGGTCGCTGAATGAATGGTTGTAAATCGAGGACTGCCTGTACCTGATAAGCTGGTGATAAATCAGCACTCCTGTTGACTGACCGGGGGCCCGGTTTCCCAGGCTTCTGTCGTTTCCCCGACTGTTTTTGTACCTGCTCGGCCAACAATCTTAGTAGCTGCGAAATCGAATGTATGATCTTGTTCATTGCAATATGTTCTGTTTGTTGGATTGTTTTCCTAAGGCAGGGGTCAGCAACCTTAAACACTCAAAGAGCCACAAAGGTCCTAACCAGAAGCCCCCCGTCCAATTCTGGAGCCGACTGGAAGTCTGGTTCCCCCACCATAGAGTCTCCTCCTAGTGTGGTGTCCTTTTTCCTCTACCTGTCCTAACCGAAAGCCCTATCACTTGTGGAGCTGACCGGCGACAGGGAGCCGTAGCAGAGGGATGAAAGAGCCACGTGCGGCTCTGGACCCGCGGGTTGCCGACCCCTGTCCTAAGGGGATGATAGTCCACCTGAGCTTGCTAAGACTTGTCTTTTATGTTCCAGGAGAGAACACTGGACGCTGTTGGGGAACCTGAAGACTACAGTGGAAGGCTTGGTCTCCATCAATCATCCCAACGTCTGGTCTAAATATGGCGGCTTGGAGCGGCTCTGCAGGGACATGCACAGCATCCTGTATCATGGCCTCATCCTAGACAAGGTAGGGTTGTCTTTGCCTTGGCCCTCTGTGGATGGCTGCACTTTGGGGCAGGAAAGGAAATCGGATGTTGTTTTAGGATGTTTTTGTTTGTTTGTTTGTTTGTGTCCCGCCTTTACTATTTTTACAAATACCGCAAGGTGGCAAACATATCCAACACACCTTCCTCCTCCTATTTTCCCCACAACAACAGCCCTGTGAAATGGGTCGGGATGAGAGAGAAGGACTGGCTCAAAGTCACCAAGATGGTTTTGGTGGCTCAGGTGGGAACTAGAACTCCCAGGCTCCTGGTAATTGGCCCAAAGTCACCCAGCCAGCTGGGGAATTCTTGGAATTGAGGTCCACACATCTTACTGGAACTCCCTGTCTCCTGGTGATTGGCCCAGAACCAACCAGCAGGCATGACTAGAACTCCCAGGCTCCCGGCGATTGTCTCAAAGTCCCCCAGCCAGCTTTCATGCCTAAGGTGGGACTGGAACTCCCAGTCTCCCGGCGATTGGCTCAAAGTCCCCCAGCCGGCTTTCATGCCTAAGGTGGGACTGGAACTCCCAGGCTCCCGGCGATTGGCTCAAAGTCCCCCAGGTAGCTGGGGAATCCTGGGAATTGAAGTCCAGACATCTGAAAGTTGCAAAGCCCAAATAAACCCCTGGGGGAAACCAGTACAGCCACCACAGACCGCTGTCCCACAGAGCTTTTCGAAGTGAATCTGAACTGGTCCTCCCCTCCCTCGGCCTAAACAACCTCACAGGGCCGTTGTGGTGACCTGACAGTAGAGGAGAATTCCTCTTTCAGACTAAAGGGAGGTGACCCCAATGCAAGAAGCAAAGAATTGTCATCTCCCTTCAGCTTCGCCTGACAGATCTTCAAATAGGAAGACGCCCGTTGGGAGAGCGGCCTTCTTTTGCCGCTGCCCAGAATGTCTCCTTTTGTTGTTTATATTCGGCAGCCGTCAAAACTCTTGGTTTTCTTCCTCTTTTTTTCCGCCTGGTTGGGTTTTCGGCAGCAAGTGGGAGGGGCGTTGACTTCTGTTTCCTCGCAGGTGCATCGCCAGAAGACGGACTACTGGCAGTTTGTGAAGGAGGTGCGTTGGCTGAGCCCCCATGCGGCCCATCATGTGGACAAGGTGAGCCCCCTCCACCCCCCCGGGGAATTCGGAGAGGGAAATTTGGCCGTGCAGGAGGAACAGGGCTGGGAGAACAGGGAAGTGGCTTTGCTGTGCTTACCCGCTCTGGAAACGTTTCCAAAGATGAATGGATTAATATTAAATTAAATGAATTAACTTTTTTTTTTGGGGGGGGGGAAACTGTTCCGTGGATGAATTGCGCTCACTGTCAGGGAATTTCTCCTTATCTTCCTTCCTTACTCCTTCTCCATCTCTCTTTTTCAAACTGATAATTTGAAAGGAAACTCATCTGTCAGACTTAGAAAAGGCCTTTCCGCCACGGATCCTCTACCCCTGACTGAAGGGTTTTGCCTGACTGAGGGGTTTTTAAAGCTTTTTAATTAATTTAAACGGGGTTTTCATATTTTTAATATTTAAAATTTTGTAAAAAAAATTTTTAAACGGGTCACAGCCACTTATTTAATTCTTTTTAATTAATTTTAAACTTGTATATTGTATTGTTTTAAATAAAAGCTGTGAACCGCCCCGAGTATTCGGAATGGGGCGGTATATAAATACAAATAAATAAATAAATAAATAAATAATTTTGTGTGTGTGTGTGTGAAAGCAGCTTCTGTTTTTTTTCTAATTCATTCTCGACCAGCTTCAGATTTCTTTTGATGGTCCTGAGCGGGTTTCATTGTTGCTGAGTTTCTATTTTCACAAAGCTACATTTGAGTCAGAAGCGCTTTCAAGCAAGAGAGATCGTGCAGCAATTTGGAGAAAGTTTTGATGAAGACGAGAGAAATAGAAGCGTCCCAAAAGACACCTGAAATGCTGAGAAGACTTTAATGACTTCAAATAAACTTTTACATTATATGTGCAAAAGAAAGCACTTAGATTGGTAGCTTCTGATAGGAGACGCTTCAGCTAAGGCAACAACAATGGATAATATTAAAAAAGGGGGCTTTATTCTAGAAAACCATACTATGACCATTATTTATATATTGTATCATACACATTTTTAAATGATACTTCTCTGATACCTTTCCATGAAGACAGGTGTTGGAATAAAACACAACCTCCAGATATAAATCAGTTATATTTTCTTTATAACCTGTCAAGCATAGGTTCTAGTCCCAAATTAAGAGAGAGAGAAAGAAGGGGAGGCATATACAGGCAGACAAAGCACGAGAGAGAGAGAGAGAGAGAGAGACAGACAGACAGAGAGACAGAGACAGAGACAGAGACAGAGACAGAGACAGAGACAGAGACAGAGAGACGGATAGACGGATGGACGGATGGATGGATGGACAGATAGACATTCAAACACACAACACACAAATACACAAAGGCATACACCCAGAGAGAGACAGAGAAAGTGAGAGAGGAACTCTGAGTAGAATAGCTCTTTTATTCACACATCAAACAAGGTATTTTGTTCACTGTCTGAAGTACAGGTAGACACTGATTTTTTTTTCATATGTTTCCTCATTTTTTAATAGTACTAGCAATATGTCTATGGAAATCCTCAGACATCCAGGTCATGGTTGTCTCAAAGGTGCTGTTTCAAAAGACAATTGGACTATGTTTGTTTTTTTTCCCTTGAGAAGATGTTTCTCTTCTGATCCAATAAGCATTAGCACTAGACTTATATATCACTCCATAGTGCTTTACGGCACTTTCTGAGTGATTTAAAATGTCAGCATCTTGCCCCCAACAATCTGGGTCCTCATTTTACCAACCTCAGAAGGATGGAAGCTGAGTTAACCTTGAGCCTATCAGAATCAAACTCCTGGCTGTGGGCAGAGTCAGCCTGCAATTCTGCTTTCTAACCACTGTGCCACTACTCCTTCCTTTCTTCCTTCCTTCCTTCCTTCCTTCCTTCCTTCCTTCCTTCCTTCCTTCCTTCCTTCCTTCCTTCCTTCC
>JANHFL010154998.1:0-10610 GCA_032468155.1 Oxyrhabdium leporinum
GAACTGAAAGAGCCACAAATGAAGATGGCAAAAAGTAATATGTTTAACCTCTGTGTTGTGGATATCTGCAGAGGGTGCAGCGAAATAGCCACAGATGGCCTTTGGGTCCTTTTCCCTTACAGGTAGAAAAAAAAATGTCCATTCCCATGTTATTCTTAACCATTCCTGTCAAAGGGAGGGCTGCCTTCCACTTGGCAGCCTGATAGGCCTGTGATTTCCAGAGAACTGCAAAAGGTGATTTGGAAAGAGAATAACAGAATAACCAAGTTGGATAGGAACTTAGAGGTCTTCTACTACAACCTCCTGCTGAAGGGGAGATTTAATACCATTCCAGACCAATGGTTTTCCAATCTCTTCTTTAAACAATCTTCAATGATGGAGCATGCTAAACTTCTGGAGGCAGGCCATTCCTCTGATTAATGGGACAGACCCTCAAATATTGGAAGATTGCTCTCATGTCAGCCCTAGTCCTTCTCTTTGTTTGACCAGAAATTCCCACTTCCTGCAACCATTCTTCATTATGTTTTAGCCTCCAGTCCCCTAATCATCTTTGATAACATTTTCTGCACTTTTTCTAGAGTTGCAGCGTCTTTTCTTTTGATCGTGATGACCAAAACTGGATGCAGCATTCCAAGTGTGGTCTTGGAATCAGAGCAATATTAACACTTTGCGTGATCTTGATATTATCCCTTTATTGATGCAGCATAGATCTGCATTGACTTTTTTAGCACCTGCAGCACATTGCTGGTTCATACTTAATTTGTTGTCTGTTAGGATTCCTACATCCCTGTCAGTTACCCACTATTGAGCCAGGTACAACCTATTTTATATCTGTGAATTTGGCTTTTCTTCCCTAGCTGAATTGCATTTTGTTGGATAGGGCCCAGTTTTCAAGTCTGTCAAGATCCTTCTGGATCTTTAGCCTATCATCTAAAGTGTCGGCAGTTGTCTCCAGATTGGTGTTATCTGCAAATTTGATGGGTTCCCCTTCTTTCCCCTGATCTAAATTGTTTATGAAGATATTGAATTGTTTATTTACTGCAGATGTAGTTCCATTGAGAACTGCACATTGATGTGCTTGGCCAACCAGTTACAAATCCATCTGATGGTGATGCTATCTATCCCATATGTTTCTCTCTTACCAAGAAAAATATTATTATCTACTTTGTCAAATGCCAAATGTAAAGTCCAAATATACTAGATCCATACAGCATTTCTCTGGTACACTAATTTAGCCCTAATTAACCCTAATTTTGTCCCAAAAAAAATGCAATAACGTACCTCATCGACCTCTGTGGCCCTTCTGATTGCATCCTGATCCATTCTGAACCTGAATTTGTCTTCCGAGCATCCCTTTCTTTCCAGACTCCCAACGTTCGTTTTGTAAACAGACCAATTGGGGAACCTCACCCAGTAGTTGATGTCAAAGTCAGCGGCCAGGTCCCCTTTCTCATCCAAATAGACTCCCTCTATGGAATTATTGTAATACTGCGAGATGTGCAGGAAGGGGTGAAGCTAAAACAGCAAAGAGAAATGAATCAGTTGAAGAAAATAAGAAAGTGGGGTTGAGATCTAAACCCTCCCGATTCCACAACTGTCTTTCCTGTAATTCAAAGCTCAGATGAAAGGCTAAGGGACATTCCTCAGAGCTGAGCTGAAGAACTTCCCATTCATCCTGGATTTAGAACCAAACAATGGTATTCTGGTATTTGTCTCTCTCCTCAGTCACTTCCCTGTGACTTGACTTCTCTTCAGGATCATGGGTGACCCAGCCTAATAGATTTGAGATAACCGGAAGCTGCCCTCAGACCTTTGCAGAATAAAGGAGAGAAAGCTGTTTCAGCACCAATACAGCTGAAGATGATTTAAGACTCTCGTTCATGGCCTGATGATTTCATGAAGAGAACATTATGGGAAAGGGCAGAAAAAAGAAGTTGTAAGGGCATATTTCTCTGGCAGCTTAGCTAGAGGGAACTAGAGGGAAAGATGCTGGAACAGGAAATGGGAAAGCCAGCTACTCATTTCCCCTCAGCCAAGGAATGACTGCATGACTGAGCCATTCCCTCTCATCCCAAGAGCCTAGAAACTGCTCTCAGATGTTTTCAGAATAAAGAATGCAAGGCTATTTTACTACTAATACAGCTGAACATGACTGACGACTGGCTCACTCATGGACTGAGGATGAAGAGAACATTATGGGAACGGGCGGAAAAAGGAAGTTGAGGGGGGAAAAAGGGGCATATTTCTCTGATAGCTTAGTTGCAAAATAGGAGCTAGTAGAGAAGATGGAGGTCCAGGAGAAGGGAAAGCCGGCTCCTTGTTCGCTGCTCAGTCAAAGAAGCTTCCTTGCGTGACTGAGCCGGTCCCTCCTTCTCACCCTAAAGTGATGTAGTTTTAATGTTATTTAGAGAAAGATCATTATAATTCAAGATAGTAAAAATGGAAAATTAAAAGAAACAGCTATATTCAACATATCAATTGCTCTTCAAATTTCCAAATTGAAACACTAAGACAGGTTACAGAAAGGGAGATTTATCCAAATGGGGGCTCTTAAAGAAAGTGATTGCGCCTCCTCAGTCAGATACTAAATAAGTGCTTCGATTAATTTATTTGCAAGCTGCAGAAGCTCTGCCAGTTGAAGATGAATCTGAACAACCTATAACTCCCCATCTTCATCCTATCAGATAAAAGAAAATTTAATGTAATAATTGGTTTATGCAAACTCTCCATAAAAGACCTAAAATTCCAAAACGGGAGACTGGATTCTCCCTTCCAGCAGAAATCTTTCTGATGGAAAAGGAAAGTACCTGCCAAGGCTGCAGTCTTTGAACTCTTGATCTATTTCCGTTCTTTGGGGCCCTTCTTTGGGGCTGGAGAGCATAAGCTGCGTGTAAAGCATGTGCAACTGTCCAGACTGTGTGGTAAATGTGGTAGCCGTCCAGGGACAGAATTCTTTCCCTCAACTCTTGAGATAGACGCCTCCGTTTTTCCTTCTCTCTGCACTTTGTCCAGCCTTTCACAGACAGGGCATGCTTTGAATAGGAACATGAATAGATTTCATCCACAATTCCCTCAGTCAAAGACTTAAGTTCTTCACCACAATTTATGTTTTTATTTGTGTGACTAAGAAAAGAAAAGATACGGTAGCTTTTGTTTCTGAACCTTGGAGTCATTGACATGCGGAAACTGAGATCCCAAATAATTGTTATTATCCAAACTTTCCCCACAACGTATCCTTTCTCGCTCATCAGCAAATCTAGTGCTGTTGAAAATCCAAGCCTGAAGGTTTGAAACTCAGCATGGTAAATAAAGATCTTAGTTTTGCTATATAAAAGTCCAGCATCCTTCTCCTTATAATCAAACCCATATTCTGAAATGGTCAATGTAAAAACAACACAAATACCATTCTGGTCAAGTATAGGTGTGAAGAGTCTCAGAAATTTCTCTCCGTTTTCGGTATTTGTAGCAAGGAGTCCAGTCAATCTCCACTTGAAATACTGGAGGATTTTGAGGATCCCTAGATATTGACTTGTTTCTATGGGAAAAGTGGAGTAAAAAAATGGGAATTGTTTTCTATCCCTCAAAACCAGGGGAGGAAAAGTAGACCGGATCTAAAAAGAAGAATAAATAAATGAGTGACCTTTTTAGGAACTCAATGTATATTCATAAATGTTACTTTGATACTTGGTCAACTTTTAAGATATGTTTAAATCTAGCCAGTGAGATCATCAATTATAGTGCAATTTGTTTTTTCAATACAATGCTATTTATGCAATAAACCCAGATCCTTAATATTGTGTTATGCAAGTGCCCTACAGTATTAAATGCATATAAGGGACAAGAAAATAAAATACGGATATCTTGACAATATTAATCACAGTTCCAAATAGCAATGTTACAAGGACTATAATCATTTGATTTTTATCAAAATTAAATATAATAAATAATAAAATTAAAAATTAAAGGAACAGCATACATCACAATAATACTTTTACAAAAACTATTTACAATAATAGTTTTTGTCTTAAGATAAATTATTTGCTACTGTAATTTCCATCATGTTTTTTCATGGTACATACACACACACACATCCATTTTTGTATCTGTTATCTGTGTATGTATACACAGATATGAATATGAAAGAGAATATGGATTTTTGTACTTGCTAAATAAAAAAAACAAAGCAAAATTAGTAATACTGAAATAGGAAATTATTAAATTTAAAAAGGAGCAAAAAGAAATTTAAAAAGAGGCAAAAAACCAAGAACCTGTGGGGTTTCTGACTACTTTCCTTTTACATATCTGCACATTTGCAATATTTACAAACTTTTAGCCTCACTACCCCTCACTTAAAACCAATCTGGTAAATGGTTTTTATATATATATATGCTTTGCTGGATGGCATTACTGGATGGCAGATGGGAAACATTCCTCCTTAAATTTAGTTTAATTTCTGCTACCAATATAGTTGTGATATTGCTGCATATTCTCCAAGATCAAGTTCCAAACAGATACAGTCAGAATTGCATATTTTTTCTCCCAGTATTGAGCAGAATTTATTCTTGCTGCTGCATTTCTGGCCATTTTTACTGGTATTGTGTTCCAAAAAAAGGCAAGCAGGATAGAGCTTCCCTGCTCAAGCATTCCAGTTTCCCCACTGCCACCATCATCGTCATCACCCCCTAAAATTTTTCTTCCCCAAATAGCCCTTGGGATCCTCCAGTCTGAACAAGAGCCCTGGTACAAGAAGCTCATGTAATTCACATCTAATTCAGATTCTTGAACCGTCTTCCCCAACTTTTGGTCCAATCAGGGCCATGGGGAACCTGTCCTCTTTCAAATGGCCAAGCAATCACACCTGTGATCTACCTGAGGGATCTTGTAGAGGTTCAGCAAACTTGAGATAAGGATGGACATGTCTGCGCCAACTCCTTCAAGGACCACCAGAGTGTTTCTCCTCTTTCCACAGCTATAATTTGGAACATCTGCCTCTCCCTTTGATAACAGATCCAGCAAAGCCTCCAAAGTTCGTTTTGTGGTGACACTATTATCATAAATATTGTAGCCCAAGGTGACATTGGGTAAAATTTGAGGGTTCTGATTAATCTCCTCAAAGGCAAAAAGGAAGGACATGGCTTTCCAGTGTTCTGTGAAGCCTGTTCTGGAAATATGAGTACATTACATTTTCATCCTGCATCCCATCAGGACAACATATTTAGAAGATTCTCTTTGGATTGCAATAATAATAAATACTTATCATCTTAAATGGTTTGCTTTTTAAAAGGGATTTCTGCATACAAATCCAACTTCCTTTTTACATGAAATAAGTGTCAATTTTCTCGCTAAACAGACTCCTAATTCAACAACTGTTCAAAGTTATGACAGCACTGAAAAGGAGACTTATGACCGATCCTTGAAGTCGCAGCAGTAATTTAGATGCTTGACAATTAGCATGTATTGACAACAACCACAACATCTCATGGCCACAGGATAGCAATTTGCAACCTTCATACTTGGCTTCTGACAAGCAAAGTCAATAGGGCATCTGGCAAATCATGATCCCGTGATCTGGCATCTAATGACCAGGCAGAATTCATTTCACAACCGCAGTCAGAACGGATGCTGTAAGACAACACAGTCTAACACCAAGCGTAACATCTGTGCTAGTTAGTGATGGAGTTGCCTGTCTCTATTGTGGTCAGTAAGTGAGGAGTACTTGTATCAAGATGGATGGGGATGGACTAATCAGAAAATGACTGTGTTTATGGAGGAAATTGCAAGCTGTCAACCTATTTATTCTGCTATAAAACTATGGTACTTGTCAATTCAAGAACCAGGGATCCCTATTACCATAATTATTCCTCTATTTTTAAAGATACAAACTTTGGCAACTATGAGGTTCTCGCTCTAACCACCACTGGGAAATACAGGTTCTTTTAGAAGCATTGAACGAATCACTTATAGGTGTCACTAAACTGAAGCATTGCAACACAAGTTCCATCACCAAGGGACAAAGAGGTAGAAGAGATGAACTTTTGGTTATGTAGACTGAAAAGCAAAATCAAGGCATGATGATTTTCTGCCATTTTTCTACTTGAGCATCAACATTTCTTTCTCCTCCTAGTAGATGTGGGAGGGGAATCAGCTCTAAATGCCCTATTAGCTGCTTGTTGCTCGTTGGTGTGAGAAGCAGGTGCTTTTATAGAGGCCAATTCTGAGTATACTTTAGACCGGTCTCCTTTAATAGGTCAGCCCAATCTCTGTCCTTGGTATGAATTCCCAGGGGATTGTTAAATGAGGGTTTACTGACCAACCTATCCCCCTCTGAAAGGAGAGCAACTGGCAGGTTGGCGTGAGATATGCTCTTTCAGAAGCCTGTTCTGTTTGATGATTAGAGTAGATCTCTGTTCACTTTCTAAATCATTGATCTTTTATTGTAGAGAGAAAAAAAGAGCTTCAAAAATTCCAAGTTGGCTCACTGCAGTATATATATTTTACATGTTTTACCTGGAAAACAGAACCTGGATAAAGATCACAAGTGTAACAAGATGTTATTATTCATCATAGGAAGTACATTTATTGGATCAAATCACCATAGCAGTACAGAAGACAATACAAAAATCTACTGTTTACTGATTGAAAAAGTAATGATAAATACATATCAAAAACCTCTCTGTCTAATTTCTGAGGTATTTCTTTGGCTGACTTAAATACCAAATGAGATGCTTTACAATCATTTTCTCTCTCTCTGCAAATATATATAACTTTTTCTAGGCCTTTATCTGCCGCAGAACATCTTCTCAGGTGAGGAAGAACCAAGTAGACCTACATGAGAGCAGCCAGTGTTTCAATGAAGCTATTCCTAAGTTCCCTGGGGTCTAACAAACCAGGATCAAGTAATCTTAGGATCATCCTCTACCACCACCCCTCACCCAGCAGATGCTTTGCTAACTTAACAGTAAGCCCAGAAGACACTCTTATATCTACCCAACTCTCTTTACTCTCCTGTCCTCAAATTTTTTTTTCTATCCAGACTGAGGAGTACTTCATTCAGTGTTTAATTTTACAATAGAGTCAGTTCCACTTCATTTTGGAGTAGCTGCAAAAAAATGACTAGAATAGTCAAACAAAAATAAATCATTCATTTATTGCAGTTCCATCCTTGGTGCAGAATCTGCATGCCCAGTTAAGGGATGTCTGTAGCATTTTAAGCTTAGGAATATGATATTCTTCCCCAACATCAAGGAAGTAACACAGAAAATGTGTTGCAAAAACATTCAGTAAGAGGTTTTGAATACTTGCATGGAGGGGAAATACAGGATCCTTTGACCATGAATTAATCAAGGCAGAGAAACATGGAACATTCTGAGTAATTACTTCCCAGGTTTCTTTCCACTTGGGCTCAGCTTTCCTTTATGAGATGAGCTACTAATGGATTCCCCTCATATATCTTGGTTGTTCCTTCCTTCTGTAACAATCTGACAGAATACTCTCTCACACACAACAAATGGAGAGGCTGTACCTCTGTCAGACCTAGGGACTTACAAAGTCCAATCGATAATGGGAGGTTTGTTAAACATAAAGGATGGCATTTCATAAGTAAATGTGAAATGAGCAATCCCACTGATGACAGGCTCTCCTGGTCTGTGGACATTCAGCAGGTTTTCTTCGTCTGGTTTCAAATTCAAGGGACATTTCAACCTCAGCACCCCACATATAATATGGGGCAAAAGCAGAAGGATAATCAGCATAGTTGGCAGGTTGGATAGAGTCATCTGTTCTCACCAAACATGCTTAAGAATAACCAAGGAGTAAATTTCCTGTAGTTTGCCTTATTCAAGAGCTCAGCCAACATTTTATATCTGAAGGAGATGAAAACAAGTTTTCACCAGACACATCCTTCTGAGAAATAAGGGGCAAAAAGACTTGAAAACACCCAGACTGTCTGGAACAAGTTATCAGATTATGTTGTTTACAAGTTATCAGATTATGTCTGTTGTTTACACTGAAGGCAATCATTGGGGGAATCACTTGAGAATCAGACAGAAAACAAGCAAATGTGACTAATTGTAATAGGAATCATTCCCTCTGCAATGTCCAAAGCTCTGGGTGATCGCATGGACTAAAACAGCTGGAAAACATGCTGGTGCAATTTCTTACAACCATCAACTTTTTCAGTGATCCATCTTAATAAGAATTAGGACCCAGATAATTATCTAAGTTGTGCAACAATTACTAACCTTTCTTTCACTAGTTGGTTGCAGGAGGCCTTGCAGAGGCCTCAAGGGAAGGACTAAAATATGGTGGATTTCAACCCTCACCCACCACCCATAGACTTCCCCATTTCAAAGACATGGGAGATTCCTCCCTTATTTCCTGTGTTTGCATACAACATCGCACCTTATCTCCTTTTAAGTGATTCTCGTTACAATGTAATGTGGCTATCAGTAAATATCGGTTGTCAGCTAAACCCAAACACAATGCAGGTATCACACCAAAATGCAATAGGTGGATTCCAGTGACATGTGAAATCATACTATGGTTTGCTTTTTTGTCGATTGCTCAAGTCTTCTTAAAACTCAACCATTTCTAACCATGGTTTATTACTTCTCTTATAGTGCAAGCAGAGACAGCTGTCTTATTTTTCAGAACATCATCCATCCCAGATAAACAAGACAGGAAAAAAGGCTAGCTGAGGTCATTCTACTTTATTGTAAGGGTCCATTAACAGAATCTTGCAAGTCAGAAAGTACAGCCTTCCTGTTGTCACTTTTAATTGCTTCATTCATTAGGGTGGGTCCTTCTTAACTTTCTTTCTTTCATCATTAAGCCACTAGGGTCTCCTCTCCCCCCTGTCTTCTATGAGATTCTAGCTAGTATCTCTTCTTCCTCATGGCCATCCATGCATTGCATTATAATCATGGTCAAGCAAGATAGTCAAAAACTAATACCTCTGTCTTTGAAAAGGGGGGAAGATGATCCAGCAAACCGCAGATCAATGCATGGAGCATCTATATCATCAAAGATGCAGGAGCAGCGTCAGGGTTCCAAGCATACACTACACAATAATAAGAACTTTTTGTCACTTCCCCCTGGCCACCCATCACATGGTCCAATCAGCATGCAGGTCAGTAGACAGACGACCCTAGTCTCCTCCTGCCAAACACTAGGCACGAATGTCCTTGGTTCCCAGGGGAAAGGATTTTATTTTGGCTACAACCTCCCAACTATCTCTACTTCCCCCCTCCCTTCCCTTCAAGCTCCAGGCTGTGCCAGCACTGAAGCAACAATAAAGAAAATGGCCACAGTCAGGCCAACGTCAGGGTTGACAAGCAGCTTATATCAGGATACTGTATGTCATGAATTCCCCTAAAACACTGTGGTACTTGCTGAATGTTTGAATGGATTTCTTGAAGAGATCTTGCCAAATTCACTTTATGGAAGATGCAACAGACATCAAACAGCTTAATTTCAACAAATAATTTGAGAATGTGCCCCTTGACATGCTGATTATGTATTCATTATTAATACACAAATCCATTTCATAATCAGTTCTCTAATTTATAAAATCAAAATTCTTCTTATACAATTAAATTTCTTTCTGACAAGAGCTTTCCTCACCCTGTTCAATTACAATGTAAAAAGAGGGAGGGCTAGAAACAAGTTTTCACATATTTATGGAGATTCTCAATCATCCAGGACATGATTGTCCCAAAGGTGCTTTTCCAAAAGGAAACTGGAGTTTCTTGGGTTTTTTTCCTTGAAAATATTTCACTTCCTCTATCGCTGCTGTCCACTGTAAGTGTCTTCTTGTTTTAGCTGGGCAGCCAGGATGAGCTTCATTGGTGGGATTCAGCCGGTTTACATCTATTTGGGAGAACCGTTTTTATTTTTCTGAGCAGTTTGGAAAACTGGTTGTTGGAAGAAATCACCTTTTGTTTTTTTCCACTTTACAGGGCTATTCCTGTAAAGAAGGCAGGAAGGAAACATTCTGGTGTTGTTTCTAGCCTAATGTTTATTGCCCTGCTTACCGAAACTGCCTCTCAGTTAACCCTTATAACAGCTAAAGGTTATTGGCAGTATGCCCAGACTTACTGTCGCCTGAGCTCTGGAGGGATTTTTTTTGTTGGTCCTTTGTTGGGGCTTGACTTTCTTAAAGAGGAAGGGTTGTTTTAAGCTTTTTACACTGCTGTTGGGAGGAAATACTCCCCTGTTGGCATAACGGGATGCAATGATCAGCACTTTGAAGAAATAATTGAATAATGAAGCAGAGCTGCCAGAAAGAAACTTTTAATGACAAGGAACCAAGATGAGTGACATTCAGCAAGGCTTCTTGGCTAGGTAGAAAGATTGACATTCAAACGTGCATTTATATACCCTTTCTGAGTTTTGGTCTAAAACTAGTTTTTGATGAAGTTTAATTCTGTGCTTGGTGAGGTTTAATCCTGTGTTTATTGATGGGATAATTTTCCCTGTTCAGCTTTGTTTGAAAGGAAAAAGATTAACCTCTATTCCTGAAAAGAAGCAGGGTTGAGAAATCTGGCTAGTTCCTGTGTCTATTTGTTCTGGTAATTGGTTTAACAAGCAACAGCTACTGTGTTTGCTCTTTT
>JANHFL010155294.1:0-10603 GCA_032468155.1 Oxyrhabdium leporinum
TTTTTGCCAAGACAGAGGAAACTGCAAGGGAAAAGAGAATGGCAAAAGCAGATTGTTGGAAGAGACAGGTGAGCTTCTCTGGTCGACCAATAAAGAGGAAAGAGCAGAGGAAGCAGAGCAGGAGGGAGACCAGGAGGATGTAGGTGAGATCTCGGTTATTGGCCTTGACAATCGGTGTGTCACGATATTTAAGGAAAATTGCCAGGAATTCTATTGTGATCACAGAGAGAGAAAGAGTGAGGGAAACTAAAGCGTATCCCAGGGTGTCTTGATAGGCAAGAAAGTGGATCTTCTTGGCAATGCAGTTGTCCTTGCCTTTGTTGGGATATTGGTCTTCTGGGCAGGGGTCACAGGAAGCTGCATCTGAAATCAAGACCTTACAATTTATATGAAAAAGTGTACATCATCTTTTAATACTGATAACCTTCAGAATACATTATCGAGAGGGAAGAATGCTTGCAGCTCTTTTGCTCAACTTCTCTGCTTTGTATTTTGCAACTATTCATTGAGACTGTTTTTCTGCAGAGATGGGCTGGCAGACATAACTGGATTGATTTTCTGTTTCTCCAACAGGTCTACGAATTTCTGACAGAAAAAGCATACATATAATAATGAACATTAAAGTGTGACACTCCCAGTGCTCTCCTTCGTGAAAAGATTGGTAGCTGGATTTTCCAGTGGGTTGTTAAGAGAAGAAGTAGAAAGTCTAGGAGGGAAGCCATGAATTATGTCCTGAAACTACCCTGCATTAAATTGCTGAGGAGCAACGAAAGTTGCAAGGGGGACAAGACAGTTTAAATCTATAAACTCAGAGGTTCTGCTGAAAAGTATGAATAGGTTGAAGAATGTAATCTGCCCAAAATGGCAAATAAGTTGCTATTTGTTTCTACTGAATGACTTCCCTTATTTTCGAAGATCAAGGTTTAAAGTGTGATTTACCTGTCTGATTAGAAATGGTCCCTTCTGGACAAGGGGCACATTGGTAGCAGCAAATCTGCTCGCCTTCTGGAACGCTTCTCCTCTCTCCTGCCTGGCACCTCTTCATGCCACACCTGGCAAAGGGCACCTTCTAAAAGGCAAAAGAGAAATACTGTGTATGGCCAAAGCAATTAATATGATTCAATTCTTCATTTATACATTTCTATATCCATCACCAGATTGTCTTCCAAACACAGGGTTAACTAGAGTCTATCAGAATGTGGGGAAATCTATGGGGGGTGGGATTAAGGCCAGTTCCACTTCAACCCACCAATCGATGCTGGAGATTGAAACTTGGACTTGTCATTAGAGTAGAATAGAATAACAGAGTTGGAAGGGACCTTGGAAGCCTTCTATTCCAACCCCCTGCTTAGGCAGGATACACTATACCTTTTCAGACCTTCAAGAGAAGACTCATGAATCGTGCTATAGCTTTTTAAAAACAAACACATATTGGGATCCAAATGAATGTGAATGGTCCATGGAAACCACAGTTGGCTGATGCAACTGCATCCTGTGTTTCAGACAGAATCTCTTACTAATATCAAACCTTTCTGATCTGTTACAAATCAGACCTCAAACATCAGCCTTCTTCTCAAGATGGCTGCTGCAGGGTAAGGGGTTCTTTTTTCTCTTACTGACAATCTGCTGATTTCACTGCTAAAGGTGTTTTGTTTGGCAGTGCTGTTCCCTGTTTTCGAATGGGAGCACTTAGGAGAGACCCAAGATGACTTCTGGATGATTGAGGATCCAGTGGGGAAGATTCAAATTACTCTGGAAGTGATTGAAGAGTCACTGGGAGTATCCGTCTTCCTGTCAAGGAGTTTTGTTTTCAAAGCACGTCGGAGTATTAACATTCACTTTTTAACCTTATTATTTTATTTTGCTTTTTGCTTTCCAAATTAATTAGTGCTTGAATGCTGATTTATTTCAACCCTTGCCGGACTCTAATTGCTTTTTCTGTTTTTTCTGTTTGATATATGTTTTTCTGGATAACCTATAAGCCTTCCACGACAATGTTAAAGGGAGTGTGAAGGGATATTAGGCTCTCACCACTGGATTCTGTATCTTTTGAATTTGCAAAATGCCTGGAGTTTATTTCTATTGAATTTTCCTCATAATTTGGGACTGAAATACAGAGGAAAACATACTTTTTTTGTTCTTTGTTCCCTGATTAAGTTTCACAGTTTAAAATGGCTGAACCGTGTTTGTAACATGAGAAAGGAGGCTGGGGAAATATGCAGCTTCTAGCTGGATTTCTCTTTCAAAAACTTGATCAAACTCTAATGATTGTCCAAACAATGTTAGGATCAGAACCTTTATCTTTGGATAAAGATACACAAAATAACTTTGATCCAGCTCCAAATCAAAGAGATGGCTGGAGAAACAGGAAAGTGGATTTCATAGGTTGTTTCAAAGTTTAAGTCTGTGAATTTCTTCAACAGCAGACCTCTGACTGGAAGGGAGGGAGACAAATTCCTTCCCTCTAGAAAGACGGAGGGAGATTCCATGGATTTATTACAATTAACTGGCAACTAGCTGTGTTTGCACTTTGATTGGAAGATAGACCTCTTCTATCCTTCCTATTCTGGAGACTGAATTTACTACATTTATTTAAACAACAAGTGACAAAAGATGATATTAAGAAACAAACATGGATCTTTGACCCAGGATGATCTATGTATAACTTTTGGAATGATTTGGGATGGTTAGGAAGCCATGGTAAGTATTCTATGAGTGAATTACACTAACAGTCTTTTAACAGAGTGTTTTGAAACCTTAAATTTGTTCTGTTTCACTATTATTGTTCTTCCTGTTAACTACTTTGTCATTAATATTACATATAGCAGATGTTAGCCTTGGAAGTCATGAAACCAAGGCCTCTGCAGGCTGCCACATAATTACACATGCAAAATAGGGAGGGGGTACTTTCTCATACAGTTAGAGGGATTGTAGTCAAATCAAATTCTTTCTAAGAATGTCAAGGCCATTCTGTTGAGCACCTGGAAGAGGAGTGCCAAGATGGAAGAAGGAATGCTGGGTAGAACCCATGATTGGGGAATGTGATTGATGATGGTTAAAAGAAGGTGGATTTTTAATTCTCTTTTGGGTGTGGAAAAACCTCGGCCTTCAGATTCAGGTTCTTCCCAGATGTGCCAACATGGTTTCTTTAATAAACTCTTACTTAGATAAACTTCTATCTTAGTGCTGAGTGATTTATTGGAACTTGGATGGAACGCTGACAGCAGAGAGGCCAACAAGTTCCCAATAGATTTAGTAGTTTAAAAATGTTGGGAGGGACTGTTTCACAAGAGGTGGAAACTGATGTTTTAGTGATATATTAATCAGTATTCAACTAGAAGGGATAATATACAGTATGCACAACATGGGGATTTTTTGATGCACCTTTTTAAATACTTGGTTTTGGAGTTTTTTTGGGGGGAGGCGTTGTGTACATTCTTGGAATTGTTTTGAGTTTTGTATTTTGTATTTTAACTTTGTTATGAATAAAATAAAATAAATCTATATGTATACAAATCAGACCCAAAGCCTGTTACACACAAAACTGATTTTTCATTTAATGGTTGCCAAAGTTTTGATTCACTAACTTGTTTTCCAGCAAGGAGGAAGTTCTCAATCCCCAGAAGAGAATGAATCTTCTTCTGAATTTATTTGACCTTTCAGCTCACCTTTCTTGCCCAGACAATTGCATCAGTGTTGATGGTGAAATTTTGGCCTGGGAGAGCCCCAGGATCTATCTGTCCAACTTTCACAGGGACAAAAGATAAATTGGGGAAGAGAACCCAATTGAGAAGATTATAACGAGCAGTTGCCAGTCCATTTTCTGAGAAGGAGACTTCATCTCCAGCACTGTTGTTGAAGTGGACATTCCTCAAATAGGGGAGAAGCTGAAAGAAATGAGACCTTCAGAAATTGGAGTAATAGGTTGAAAGACACAAATGAGACATCACGGCTTCTATCATTGTGTGATGGCTGTCATCTTAGGGGATTTCTATATATCTGAGAATCTAGAAGAGTTTCCTTGGTGGAGATCTGAGCAATCAAGTGAAACACCCAATTTTTGAGTACTTCTCCAAAACTTCAAATTATTGTCTTTCACATTGGGCATTTTGTATCTTACCTTCTTCATCTGCAATTTAATGAGAATGATATCTACATACAAACATTTCAATGTATTACTTCACAGAAAGAGTAGTGGATGCTTGGACTAATTTCCAACAGAGATAGTGGGTCAAACATCAGTAACTGAGAATAAACACATGTCCATTATCCAAGAAAAATAAAATAAAAATGAATCTAAAATAAAAATTATAAAGAACTATGAAAGTACAGATAAATAATTAAATAAACAAATAAATAAATAGAAATAAAAAATGAATAAATTCATAGGGTAGACTCAATGGATCATTAGGTCATTTTCTGCTGTCAATTTTGATGTATTGATGGGTGATTTGTCATAATGCCATCATCATCATCATCCAAGCTACATCCAGAAGGAAACTGAGATGGTTCTGCAAATATGCTTACTAGGACTATTGAAGCTTCTGGAAGAATTGTCATCTTGTTTTATGTTCTCTGTTGTTCTAGGATGATGCTGCCTCCCTGGAATAACCAGTTTATAAAACTCAGACAAACTTTGAAGAATTTTAGTAAGATCTTTCTTACAAGAATCTGATGGACAAGTGGTTTGGTTTATTTCTCTTCCTTCACCCTACCCTTTTTCAGCAAAATATTATACTTACTTCATTTGATTGTTCTTTAAAAATAATTACTTTTAATTTGGTCTGATGCAGATTTGATGTTGTGATATGATGCCATACAAATATTTATTTCAAGAAACACACAGCTTGGAGCTTCCTATGTAAAAATCTGTAGAATGGATTAAAAAAAAACCCCTTAGATAAATTACCTTCCATGCCTGGACATTTGATAACCTCTTTCCATGTCTTAGCATGGCTGGTCGCCCTCTGGAGCCATGCATTGCATGTAATCCATGTGCTACAGCATAAATGGCATTGTAGATATTGTAACTTTCTCCTGTCATGCTTGCTTCAAACACGTAAGATGGCAGAGTCTGCAAATTCTCCTTTCCTGTACATTGTTTTTCCCCCTTTGGAGGGAGAATGCCTGCCTTGTAGATCTTGCAGTCAAAGACCTTTTCCCACCATAGTGGGAGAAAGCGATCCCCTCGTGGATTCAAGGGGTCTAAAGACATGAGAAAATGGCTGAATTCTGAGACATCTCTGGTGTGGTCTCTAAAATGCAAAGCCCCATGGAAGGGCTTTATAGCTTGCAATATATATTGAGAGTTCATCACCTTAAGTTTCCAATGGGATGTAAAGATCCAGACTTTCAGAAATGATGCATTTGTCCTTGTTTCATAAACAAACATAACCACTTGTACATTTGCAATCGCACTGGAGTCTCCAAACAGAATAACCACTTTACCTTTAGACCAAGTGTTGAAAATATAAAATAATTTTGATCCTGAAGTAACATAAAAATCAGATTTCATCATTTCAGTGAAGGCCAGGCATATTTCCTTTTCCTTGAGCATTGGCATCAGAGATGAGATGAAATGTTCCCCATCATCATTTTCGGGGGCCAGAAGCCCAACCCAGTTCCACTGGAAATACAGGAGCAACTGGACTAATCCGTCATACTGAGGAAATTCCTTGGGATTAATCCGGAGAAAGGAAGGATAAACTCTTCTGTCTCCCTGAGTGAACTCAAACCCAACACCGAGCTAGAGAAAGTGAGAATCCTCTGTAAGAGACAAAGTACACTTTAAAGGTGACTTCAAGAGTCCCCATTTTTGTGGTTGATTGCCCCACCAGTGAGTTTTATCCACTTTGAGTGGGAAGGTTATTCTTTCTCCCTTGTTAGGAAAAGCCACCAGTTACCTATTTTCCCGATTGTGATAGATCAGAAGTCAAAGAAACAAACCATCAATCTGATACAGAGAATAAACCGCACTGAAAGGTGCAGAGAGATGATAAACCGTTATGAAAATCAGGAAGTGGTTTCTGTCAAGGAATTGCACGGCAGCTGGTCAGATGAAGTCGGAGACGCTGGCACAAACTTGTAGTCTTTTGTATAAATATAAATATATTTAACATTGAAATTTACAGCAGTTTTTGTCATCATGCAGAAAAGGAGGATCACAAGGTAATCAGGAACAGAAGAATTACATGAGGTAAATTAAACAGTATTCAATCCACATAGAAGAAACAGGTGGGAAAAATGGAAAACTCTCGTTTTACACCCACAGCAACCAATCATAGCGTAGATTGCCTCATGCATGAGCAGACAAGATAGCCAGGAACACAGGACTATCATAAGGCAAATTAAATAGTATATAGAATGCACAGAAGAAAAAGGTGGGGAAAAAGGGAAACTCTTGCCTACTGCATGAGTTAGCACTCTCTAACTAATCAACTACAACTGTGTGTTCTGGGTTATTGTACATTTTAGTGCTCCAGCTACTAAATTCAATATTCTAACAATTTCTCTTTCAGAAGTATATCAATATCTATTTTTGGTTATATAAATATGTATCTTGACATGTAAAATATAAAAATAAATTCAACTATAGAAAGAATTATCTAACTCATATTGTCAGACTTGTGTCAGAACTGAAGTGACAGTTCTGACATATATAACCATGATGTGTTGCCTCCCCGCCCCAATATTTTTGGTTTCACCTTTGGCTTCTGTGTCTCTTCTTGTCTGTTCCATATTGTATTCCCCTTACCTGTGGGATCTTGAAGATGCTGAACATGGAGGCCATCTGTCTTGAGGATTTGGGGTTGTCACCCCCAATGACCGAGAAGAGAGTGTCCTGCTGGTCACATTTATAACCTGGAACCATTTGACCTTGTGTGGAGAGTAGGGAGAGGCTGAGTAAAGTATTATTCCTCTCAGTCTGGTGATTTTCATAGATACGGAAGCCAAGAGTGATGTTGGGGAGGAGAACCAGATCCTTGTTGACTTCTTTAACTGCAAACATCAAGGCCAGGAACTTCTGAAAGTTCTTGGGTATGACTCTATAGTGAAAAACAAACAAACAAACATTGGGTAACATTACAGGGAAGCTAGAGTCTACATTGCCATATTTTTGGTTTAATTTGCAACAGCAAGTCCCAAGTTTCATTGAGTTTTTAAAATAAATATTCATTCATTAAACTTCTATGGCTTAGTGAGAAAGGAGAAAAGCTCTCTCCATATATCATGGATCATTTCATATGATTCTATCACCCTCCCTTCTTCATATTGCTTTAGTGATTGTAATTGAGTCTCTCTTGGAACAGCTTCTTCCAGTCTGGTGACCATTTGTGACCTCAAGACTCCAGTGGGTGGGTCACAGCACAGATTTACTGCAGTCCATTATTCATGAGAAATGCTGATTCCAAAACTGAAGGATTTTGGCAGTACATCACATTGGACAAGGGCTGGCCTTTCGGGTTTCTTTCACCATGATTTTACATCCAAATTAATATTATAAATCAACTCCTTCACCAAGCCAGCAGAGTCTCTAAGGTGGTGTCCCTCCTCACTTTTATATGATTTATAATGATCATGATGAAGACATCTGGAAAAACTGTGAATTCTAGCCTTTTTCTTGAGTTTGACAAAGATTTGAAGATCTCTAGAACAAACAGTTCTGAAAGGAGGCCCTGAATTTGAAACAAAATGAACATCTAAAGCTTTCCCCTCCGGGTGGAACTTACAAGAATTTATTAGTAAGGAGGAATGGGTCATTTTGAAAATCTGGGCTTTTTGGGAACATAAGAGCTGCCAGGGGTAAATTCCCTCCAATAATCAGATCACCAGGTCTGTAATAATCCCAGTCATTCTGCTTCTGGAAAAGTTTTTTCAACCCACATACAGTTTGCATCCTCTTAGCAGAAGTTGGAAGCAGGAGCCAGAAGAGCAGCAGCAGGAGAGTCAGCCCAGTCATTCTTGTCACCTTACCTCCTAGATGAGAAATCAAGATTTGTGCAATAGCTGAATTGCTGGTGGCACTTGAAATCTCACCAGAACTGTGGCACAATCGAGACCGCTTTGCCAGCTGGATGGCCTCAGGGCAATGTTATCTGATGTCTCTGCATTAGCACATTTGTATTGTAGTACTTTATTTGCTTCAATCTATCTTATTCTGAAATTAGACAATGTGCTGTATTTTACTGTAATCATAAGGTCACAAGAACAATCAATCAATAAACTACTATTATATCAATCAAGTTTCCTGTGTTTGGGCTTTAAGATAAAGGTCAGCTGAGTCCTGGAGCTAGCTTTTTGGAAGACAAGCCAAGGTCCCCCACCACTGGGAAAACCCAGAGCATATTTTTTAAAGCAGGTTTTACCTTAGAAGATTCTTGTGGGTTGAAATCCACAGGGAACACATTAAGAATCATTGTTCTTCTGATAATTATAAGGAAAACCAATTGTCCTACCCACTTAGCAATAGGTGTTGCTTGCACCTCAGATAGGGAAAAACATATTTGTGCTTTTTGTTGCTAAGCCACAGAGCAGATGGACTTCAGAGTCAAGGTGAAGTTGAGGTTTTGAGCTACCTGAAAGTAAACACCTGAACACAAGATAGAGTTTGGCCTGTGTCATATTATGTTCAGATAGAATGGTTGCTAATGGGGCATAGTAGCAGTCAACTGTACCCTAGGAAGTGTGAGCAATTATACCAATGTTTAAATGGAGTGACTGGTTTAGTTATACCCACAATATAATCAGTTGATTGATTGACTAATCCAATTTATATGGCCACCCATCCATGTAAAGTGATTATGAGCAGCATACAACAGTCCAATACAAACTGTAAATAACGAAGACAATCGTTGCTTAAAACCTTTGTACAACATTTATTGAAAAGTATTAGAATTATTGGGGTGCCCAAGACTGCTAGCATGACCAGATCTGAGGGAACTTCAGAAGCTCAGGAGTGATTTGGCCAACCGATGCAGCTCAGCAAGCAAAGGTACAATGAGATCTACCAGAAACATAACTGCTCATGCTAATGCATTTCACACCAGCTGACGTTTCTGGATACACTTCAAGGGAAGGCCCATATGGAAAGCATTGCAGTAATCCAAACAAGAGATGACCAGGCACATAAAGTTGTGAAAAGGTCCTTCTAGCCATAACTGCCACTTGATCCTCAAGTAGGAGTTGTGAGCCCAGGAGGACCCCAAATTTCTTGCAGGGTCTGTTTGGGGCAATGCAACCCCACCTAGCACCATAGATGGTGTAGTCCTAGAACTGGAGATCCCCCAAACCCAAACCCATTCAGTCTTGCTGAGGTTCCTTAGAAGCCTTTTTTTCCCCATGCAGACACTCATAGTCTCCAGACAGAAAGGACAGGACATGCATAGCACTGCTTAATTTACTGAAAAGCACAGATGTTCAATTGGATGTCATCAACATACTGAGGATACCTCACTACATGGTGATGGTTGAGCTTACCCTGGGATCTCATGTAGATGTTGAATGGGAGAGGGGACAGCACTGACCCCTGTGGCACCTCACATAAAGAAGGTCAAGGGTGGGGGTCTATCCTCCGCAATTGCCATTGAGTCAAGTAAGACAAGGATGGGCACAGTAACTTAGATGTTCACTTCACTCTTTTGGACCCAGAGCTCTGCTGTTGTTCCTCAGATCTGCTGGAGCCCCTCTACCAGTTTAAGAGTCGCAGCCCAAAATGTCCCTATCACTAGGACCACTTTGGCCTTGACTTTCCACATCCTGTCCAATTCATCCTTTAGAACCTGGACCAGTGTCCCATCCTCCTTCTTCCTGATCTTGCTGTCATTTGACACTGCTGCATCTATTACCACCACTGTCTTCTTCTCTATGACCTCTATGTCTGGTTCATTGGCCAGGACCTGCCTGCCTGCCTTGATCTGGAAGTCCCAGAGGATCTTAGCCCTGTTATTCTCCACAACGTTCTGCGGAATATCACATCTGGGCTTTAGAAGGTTTACCCCATACACTATGCATATGTTCATGTTCCAACTACTTGGTGGTGTCATTTGGTGTACGATGTCCCTGCCTGCATCTTATACCTTGTCACTTGTGTATTGGATTCTCTCTGAGGCTGGATGCAATATTCAGATATGATCTAACCAATATATAATATGGATTTATATCCATTGAGTTGGAAATGACTCTTGGCAATTCTATGGCCCAGGTCTCTCCACATCTTCTGATCCTACACTCCATTTTTTATTTGTTTTATGCTTCAGCTGGTGTCACCTTTGATAATGTCCAGCCTTGGTATTTTTTGGTGGCCTGGTTTCCTTTTCCCTCTAACTCTTCGAAACCTAATTGCTTTCTCCAGTGAATTTCCATGCACGACATGGCCAAAGTAAGTGAGACTCAGTATCATAATTTCCTTCCAGCAGCATACCTTGCTTGTGTCAGCTTTGGAAACCATATTTTGAGGCCTCTACAAGCTGCCACATATAAGTATATGGGAATAAAGGGGGGTTTATTTTCTCATGTAGTTAGAAGGTGTTGTAGACAAAACAACATTCTTTGTAATTGTGTCAAGGCCATCCTAGTCAGCACCTGGAAGAGGAGTGACAAGATG
>JANHFL010155384.1:0-10602 GCA_032468155.1 Oxyrhabdium leporinum
CACTGAGAAATACTTTCGATCCTGGGAATCTATCTCCATTCAACCGGCAGGCATTTTCAGAGGCTGAAGTTCCCAGGCTGTGGAAGGCTCTGGGGGCCGGGGGGGGGGGCGACCTAGTTAGGGCGCGCGGGGAGCAGCGCGACGTGACCCGGGGACACGTTAGGCAAGCTCCGGATGCCACGGGGGGTCACGGGTAGCTAGGCCACACATGGACGCCGCGCGCGGAACAGCGCGATGCGATCCGCGGACGCGTTAGGCAAGCTCCGGGGGGCGCGGGTAGCTAGGCCGCGCATGGACGCCGCGCGCGGAGCAGCACAACATGACCCGCAGACGCATTAGGCAAGCTCCGGGGGTCACAGGGGGTCACGGGTAGCTAGGCCGCGCATGGATGCCACGCGCGGAGCAGCGTGACGCGACCCGCAGACGCGTTAGGCAAGCTTCGGACGCCACGGGGGGGTCGCGGGTAGCTAGGCCGCGCATGGACGCCGCGCACGGAGCAGTGCAACGCGATCCGCAGACGCGCTAGGCAAGCTCCGGACACCACGCGGGGCAAGCGGTGAGCATGCGGGCAGGGGCGGGACCAGCCAGAGGTGATATTTGCCGGTTCTCCGAATCAATCCGGTGCGAACCGGTTAGATTTCACCTCTGGCTCCAATGTAACTTTGAATGATCAATGAATAAATGATCATAAATCAAGGACCACCTGTATGTACTTGTGTGCAAGGTTGAAATTAAAATATGAAAGTTTCAAATTGTTCCACATCACAAAACTATATGCAACCAAATAAAAATAGATTAAGACTCCAAAAACCCTTTGTAAAAAAAAATATTTATTTGGAAAATAAATAAAAAAGCAGCAAAATATGCACTGGAAAGTGATGATTCATGGAGTTTTAAAGGTTTACATTTTTGATGTAATTAAATATACAATAATATATTTTTTTATTAAAGAAAATTGATAACATAAATGGATTAGCTCAGACAAAATAAGAAAAAAGGTAGATGGATTTTCCATAGAAATCTACTGAAGAAAAGAAAAGCAACAATAGACCTAACCAATGTGCACATGCTTCAATAAACTCAGCAGCATTCATTTTTAAAAGGCTTTGAGCCTTGATTTGGTGGATAATCATATTGTTAAAAAAGCATAAAAATTTCAAAATCATTTCAATCATCTGGTTTAAATACTTTTTGCTAAGAAACAGTATTTAAAAATGTTTCTTTTCTAAAAAAAATACCTAATTAGGTTCAGCACCATATACATTGTGGTTGTTCTCTAAGTTGTACATTATCTTCTCTTGTTGAAAATGTCTTTATCTGAATTTTGAGCTTACCTTGCATATGTTGTCTGGTTAGAGATTCTTAATGTCCATCAAACAGGTAAGCTTTCTGTAAGTGATTATTTCAGTGAATATGCTTTGTGGGTGATGCTTTTTTGTACAATATTCTTTTAAATCAACCTTTTAGATTATTTTTCTCCATATAATTTTAGATACATAGACATAGATGATAGAAGATAGATGATAGAAGATGGATGGATGGATAGGTAGGTAGGTTAGGTAGGTAGGTAGGTAGGTAGGTAGGTAGGTAGGTAGGTAGATAGATAGATAGATAGACAGACAGACAGACAGACAGATAGATAGATAGATAGATAGATATAGATAGAAAGATATAGTGATAGATGACAGACAGAGATGCTTAATAGATGGATAGATCAATAGATATGTAGATAGACAGATAGACAGTAGATATGTTTCTGTGTGTGAGAGACTAACTAATATCCAGATCCAAAGCAAATTAGAGATTGCATTATCAAAAATTCCATAAAAAGGAATTTGTGTAGGCGCAGTTCTCACTCCTGCAACTATTTCCTTTTCTGCCTGGTGATTTGAGGGAATTTTCCAAATATTCTATAGCTCTTGGGTGATTTGGGGAGATAGAGAATCATTAGCAAATGGGAGTGAAATGCAAGCAGCGATCAGCTTGGGGCGAGGTGCTCCCGCCTCAAGATTAGCCTGGTTAGTGGAAAAGATGATTGGTTTAGCACTGTCTATCTTATTAGTGACAGGCTGCCTTTTGCTTTCCAACAAGCTTGTTTACCTTAATTGGATTGGCAAGTGAGCCTTGTACACTTTAGATTGAAGTGGGGCTGCTTACTTCTCCATCCTTTTTACTTAGGCTAATTGCTTTGTCAGAGGGATGAAGAATCCCATTGGCAGCTTCTCCATATGTTCCTTACAAAAAGAGTAGACTAATATTGGCTTAGTGGGTTGAATCCTACCCTTTGGGACTTTCCGGGTGTTCCTTGACTCGATTCCGAATAGCTTCCTAACTCCCACTCAACTCAAGGAAGATTTCCTGCTTTTTCCCACCTCGATACTTGCTCTTCTATTGCCAGTAGAAACACCTGGATGTGTCTTCAACAAAGCCATTCGAAATGGATCGCTGTGCCCAGGACAAAACAAAGCATTCAAGACTTGCGTGGGGATTGAGGTAACTCGAGTTCAGTTTAATTAAAATGGACCCCACGGTCTCACGATGGAAAGAATTAATATGACACTAAAAGGCACTGATTTATCACATCGGTCTAAAGGAGTGGTAAATGTTCTCCTGGTTCCAGTTTCATCTAAGTAGTTGAAACGTGGAGTTGGATTTCGACCAAGACCTACACTAAATAAATCTTCTCAGAAAGTAGGAAGTAAATGTCCTGTACATACAATCTGTGGCTAATCATCTGATTTTTAAGTCCCTCTTCATCCTTTAGAGAACTGACTGCTAATCTAATAGAGGTACAAGACAAGAGGTTTGCGGTCATCGCTATAAAAGGAATCGAGGACTTCTTAGCACGTTGGGCTTCGTTTTGTGTGCTACAAAGAGTTTATACATTACAGAGCATTTTAATCCTTTTTACAGTGCTCCAAACACACAGCACAAGAATCCTGAGAGCAGATCATCAGGATCATATTCATATCAAAGGGACAACTTCCCTAAAACCTTGACTGAATTCCTAGTAGCCAAGCTGAGATTCGAAACCAGTGATTTATTCAACTAAGGTTTTAGAGACCATCTTGGAAAAAGATCGAACATTCCTGGTCTGCTAGTGTCTCATTAACCCTGAGCATCAGTGAGCATTGATTGATGGATAGAAGGTCAAAAGATTGACAAGAAGGTGACATGCAAAAACTATCAGGATCTCTACGCTGACCCTTGATTTTTACTACGAATTTGGAGCTTCCAACGTTGTGTTGAGTGGTCGTAAGGTGAAAACCAAGTCAAGTTGAGTTGGACTTCACGGCCCTGTCATTATTATTTTTTTTGCAGCCTTTGGGCCGTGACTTGTTATTGTCTTTCCCCAGGATATTTGTTGTGCTAGTTTGTTAATCACCCTAGACATGTTTCTGTCCCTGTGAATGAATTACTACTACGTTGGAACCAGAAGTATGTTCTTCCAACTTCGAGATTAGAAGGACATTCCTGAATGTACCAGAATGTCTAGCTGAATTTTGAAACTGGAAAGAGCTAAAGTGATTAAAGCACCAGGCTAGAAACTGGGAGACCGTGAGTTCTAGTCCTGCCAGCTGGGTGACCTTGGGTGACCAGTTCCTCCCTCCCCCCACCCCCCCCAAACCCAGCTCACAGGATTGTTGTGGGGAAAATAGGAGGAGAAAGATGTGTTGGATATATTTGCTGTCTTGAGTTATTTGTAAAAAAATAATAAAGGTGAGATATTAAATAGAATAAAAGTCATTCTTGGCAGCATGTGTTATCAGAGAGATGAACGATGGGCTAAGATTGTGATTAAAAGCACTACGAGTGGTATTGGAAGAGAAATATGATTGCTATATTTGCTAAGATTCCCTCTTCAGTGTTTCTATTTTCACCCCATTTTAGGTGTGGCCCTTAGAATGTAATATTAGAATACAAATTTAGGATATAGAATATAGACCGTTTTTGGGTTTTTTTAACCAAACTCTTAAGGGTACGCTTCATTTTGTGATCTATCCAAGCCCCCCTGTCCATCTAGGACTTTGATCCGTGTGGATCCTAAAGATTCCCTTTCTGCACAATTCCTTAACGGGGGCTGCATCTTTTCATGCACACAACAGCTGAGCAATTGGCAAAATTAAATATTGGAACTAACTGGTATAATCTGTTCTATGATGACAATATTGGACCCAATAAACATACATCGCATTTCATCTTTTTAAAATATAAAATGCCAACATTCTTTTCATTTCTGCTTCCCTCATCTTCAAAGCCACTGTTTTCCTCCAGACAAGTTTCAACAACTAATATAGTGCTGGGCTAGTCTATAGTATCTTATCCCTTTCTTACGGTCTTCTCTACTTCTCCAGTTAAAACTTCATCCCATGTCGTCAACTTAGATTGGATGATCTGACAGTGAATTAATTCAGTAGTGGGTTTGAGTTGAGTTTACTTTATTGATTAGCCCTTGGGCCATATCAAAGTGCAGCGTTCCAGACACAAATTAATACTCTGATAAAAACAATTTAAAATGGAATTGGGTAAAATACGATTTAAAATGAAATTGGAATAAAATACGATTTAAAATGAAATTGGAATAAAACACATTAATTTAATATATAGACAAATAAAATATGATAAAAATTATATTTCGGTGTCATCCCTGCAATCCACCCCAATCAGTTCCATGTATGCTGATCTCAACTGAACAATTTTGCTTAATACTGTGCTGTGTTAAACGTTATTTTCAGATTTTGGCTGCGCATAAGGCAAGTTGTTTTGATATGGGGATCCCATAATTCAGTAGTGGATTTTCTACCATCACCATGAGGAATAGTTCTATGAAAACAGAGCCTGGAATGTTTTCAACTAATAATAGATCAACTGAATTTGCTTTGGCTGTTCCCACCAGCCGAGGAACCATTTATTTTGCAGCCAAGAATACGGTGGGATGTTGTTACAATCTGCTTATGTAAAAATCACCAAGGGATATGATGAACAGCTTGCAAATAGTACCCCACAAGACAAAGTCTGACACAGGTGATCAGCTTAATCAGTCAATCTGACCCTATTCAACACCTTGGAAGGAGTTCGGAAAATTGATTCCATTTGGCCGTCCCACGTCAAGAGCTGAAATATGTCAATTCGACTGGGATTTCCGCATCGGTTCAGAAAAGATTGTTCCTGCCCATTCGCGGAAAAGAGGCGTCCAAATTCAGTTTTCAGGCATTTGAGTTGCATCTGAATTGACAGCTTACATCAGCTGCCTGTTTGGGAGAATAGATTTGATTTGGGATTTTGATCGATACGCATGTCATCTGGAAAGAGTTTGCCAGAGCTAAACTTGCAAGATTATCCGTCTCTTCTCCCCAGCGCTTACCCCTCTCAGAAAGAGGGCCCTCTTCTTGATTCATTTTAATCGTGGTTATTTTTTTTTTCAGGGATTAGGGCTGAACGGGATTTCTACAAATTAACCTTTAATCACAGTTATGACAAGATTAGGAATGCTTTTTGTCTAGACTTACACTGAATTCCTGAGACTAACAATTTATGTGGTTACAATTCACCAGAATCCCATAATCTTTTCTATTTTTCTTGACAGTTCTTCAGTTCCCATGTGACACCAAACCCCTCTAACTTTATGTGCTGCATGGGCTTACTTAGAAAATCTACATTTAATTTTAGCATTAATTTTACGTGTTAGCTTTTCAATACTTTTTTAGTACTTTGAATCGGTGATGGGATTCATTTTTTTTTACTACAGGTTCTTTGGGCGTGGCTTGGTGGGCATGGCTGGGTGGGTGTGGCTTGGTGGCCATGTGACTGGGTGGCCACGTGACTGGGTGGGCGTGGCTGGGTGGCCACGTGACTGGGTGGGCGTGGCTAGGTAGCCATGTGACTGGGTTGGACGTGGTCAGTGGTGGGATTCAAATAATTTAACAACCGGTTCTCTGCCCTAATGATGGGCTGGGTGGTCATGTGACTGGGTGGGCGTGGCTAGGTAGCTACGTGACTTGGGTGGGCGTGGTCAGTGGTGGGATTCCAATAATTTAACCACCGTTTCTCTGCCCTAATGACGGGCGGGGTGGTCATGTGACTGGGTGGGCGTGGCCAGGGTGGGCGTGACATGGGACTCGTGTGGTGCTAAGGCGGGACTTCCCTGGGACCCTCCCTCTCTCTCATTATGCAGGAAATCCTCCAGTTACCAACGTAATAGAGCCTGCCAATTGCCTCTGTAACCTGGGGATCAGCTGGACTGAATCGCGTTAAATGAACGCGGCCGCTCCCTGCTTCCCCCAAGGCATTGGTTAATCGGATGCGCAGGTCTTTAAATGCACATGAGGCATCTCAGGCTGGGGAGCAGCCTGGGGACCCTCGTGCTGGAGCAGAGCATCCAAGGCCTCCCCCAACCCACTGAGATACCTCCTGCTCCCCTGGGGTCCCCACCCTTGCTTCCCCCACCCCGTCCTGCCCCGCTGGGTCTCCACAGGCTGGGCCTGCTTTGCCAGCATCTCAGAGCCCACTTGCTCCTCCCCACCCCGTTCCCCATGGATTGCTCTCTTTTTCTTTCTTTCTCTTTCTTTTTTTGCTATAAAGGTATACTTTTTAGTGATATCCATTGTGAAACGCCATCTGATCAGACACAAGAAATTTGACAAGCCTAACGTGCAGTGCTTGATAATAGCCTTATAAAAAGACTTTTCCTGTGAAATGTTTAAACACTCAGAGTTTTTAAATCTGGCAATCTCTATGTCAAAAATGGCTAAAACGACGGGAATACCTTCGAAACGTCGAATTCTGTGAACATGGATTTCAAGAACCACAAGAAGACAAAACTACGTTGGTTGTTCAGGGAAGTCTCGTTCTAACACTAGCAAAAGGTTTCTCGCAGGCTCTCAAGCAAATATAAAAACTTGCTGGATTTGTGATTATTCTCCCCCGTATTGGAAGCTGTTCTTCTGCTAATGGAAGCAGCTACCTGTTAACTTAGCTTCCTTCTAAGATTTTAGCAAAGATTTTAGCGGTATATATTCTGGAAACAGTAATGGCTGAATTTTAAAGCCACTGGTATTTTTACTGCTTTTTACCATTGCAATGAGCCCACTTTAGAGACCATCATTATATAGCTGTAGGGATTTGGCTCCTTTCTGCTTCCTCTATGTTGTTCTAAACAGACAAATTATGAAGAAAAATCAGTTAAGGAGAAGAGCTTTGTTGGATGGTGAGAGAGGAACGAAACAGACTGATTCTCAATTAACATTCGCTTTGCTTTTATCAAAACAAAAATGTACGATTTGTTGCAAAAAACAAAGGATGGACGTAAATGATTTGAGTTGCAAACCAGGGACATTTTTAACACATAGAAGTATTTTTAAACATAACGTTAGCAGGTTGCATTCGTGCTACTTTACTTCCCACTGAAAACAATGCAAAAGTTAATCCTGCCATTGACTTTATTACTCACTTTTTGAAGATCTCCAGAGGCCCAGGAGAGGCTGAGCCACCGGCAGGGAAGCTCCCAAAGTGATGATGGTGAAGCTGCCAGAAGCTGAAATCCAAGGGAAACATTTTCCCAGCTTCTGGGCAAAAGACTTCGGCTGGGGCCACGTGGCCAGCAGCCTCCCGCTTCAGGGATGGAGGCAGGAGCAGCAGCAGCAGCAGCCAATGAAAGGGGAGGTTGCTTCCTTTGTCTCACCGGGC
The DNA here is from genome assembly GCA_032468155.1 of Oxyrhabdium leporinum. Classification (NCBI taxonomy): domain Eukaryota; kingdom Metazoa; phylum Chordata; class Lepidosauria; order Squamata; family Cyclocoridae; genus Oxyrhabdium; species Oxyrhabdium leporinum. Next base: position 7,687 of record JANHFL010155384.1, read on the forward strand.
TGAACTGCAAGGCCCTTGTGGATTGGCTGCCACGCTCCAATCGCCGAAGCTGCTCATTCGAACTAGCCAGTCAGCAGCAAGCAGACTGGGCCCAAACTGAGCCTGACCGGACAGGGCCCAAACTGAGCCTGACTGGACAGGGCCCAAACTGAGCCTGACCGGGCTGGGCCCAAACTGAGTTGAGGCCCGCGAGGGAGCCAGGCAGAGAGCAGCGGCAGCAGCAGCTATGCCAGGCAAGCAGAGGAGAGGAGGAGTGACGGGGCCAGCCAGAATTTCGAATACCGGTTCGCCCGAACCGGCCAGAAACCGGCTGAATCCCACCACTGCTTTGAATGTATACTTTGCTAGAAAGCCCTGGTATCAATCCAAGAAATAAATGCCGCAATCTCGGATCCATTCCGGAATGCTGCATCCGGTTTTCGGTCCCCAGGATACAAAAACGAGGTTGAGATGCTAGAAAGGGTCCAGGCAAGAGAAGCAGAGATCCTGAGGCTAAAACCTATGATGCACGGCTTCGGGAACTGGGTACGTCTAGTCTAACAAAGAGAAAGACTAGGCGTGACGTGGTAGCAGTCCTCCAATGTTCGAGGGGCTATGCCTTGTCTTGAGGGTAGGACAAGAAGTAATGGGTGGAAGGTCATTAAAGAGGGAGCCAACCTGGAATTAAGGGGGGGGGGATTTCTTGATAGTCAAAGCAATTAATCAGTGGAATGGCTTCCTCTAGAAGTTTTGGGTCACTGGAGGTTCTTAAGAAGGAGTTGGGCAGCCTGTTGTCTGGATTGGTACAGGGTCTTCTGCCTGAGTAGGTGTTGGACTAGAAGACCTCCAAGGTCCCTTCCAGCTCTGTTGTTTTGTTATTCTGTGTTGACCTTGTGTTGAACGTGCCTCTTACTGATTCCATAGCCGAGTTCTTGGAAGTTACATAAAATGCTTTGCCCTTCTCTTCTTCCTAGGAGATTATTCATCTTCCCAGACCAAGCAACGATCTTGGAGCTGCCAAGCGGTCCCTCCTGCAGAATCTAACCACAGCCAGCCCTGCTTAGCTTCCAAGATCGCACCGCCTGCTATTAGCAGTGAGAAGCACAGAAATTCTTCCTCTCTAGCGAGGTGACCCACTTATCTAGTTATCTGTGCCAAATCGGGTCAGAGACCAAAGTTTCAAAACAGGGAGGCTGCTGTCTCCATTCAGCGTCGGGGCGTTAAAGCTAAAATAGCAAATATGGCAGAAGGCAGAACTCCCCTATCCAAGTGAAATTACACACAGTGCTACATTTGATCTTCCAGCTGGAGGGACAGTGAAGCAGACATCCTCAAGAAGGAACATCCTGCATTTCAATGTCAGTTCACAGAAAGTGGGAGAGATTTTCCCCGAGTCTTCGTTTGGGTCTTTTAGATTTATGACCCGAGACATTAGTAGATATCCAACAGCTAGGAGTTAAAAATAGGATTTCTCCTTGGGCTGTCATTACGGTAGATAAATGAACGGCAAAATTTTCCTCTGCCATCCCAGAATAGAAGGAGGTTGATGGAGTAATTTAAATTCATTGCTAAATTTACTAGGTTTCTCTTCCTCCTCCTCCTCCACCCTCCCCCTCCTTCTCCCTCATCCTCCTTGTCCCCCTTCTTCTTTTCCTCCTTCTTCTCCCCCTCCCTCTCCCCCATCCTCCTCCTTGGAGGTCTTCTACTCCATCCCACTGCTCAAGACCCTCCTTGGAGGTTTTCTAGTCCAACCCACAGCAGACCCTAATACCATTCCAAATAGTTGTCCAGTCTCTTCTTGAAAACTTCCAGTGATGGAGGAGCCACAATCTATGAAGGCAAGCCATTCCACTAATTAATTGCTCTCACAGTTAGTAAGTTTCTCCTTAGTTCTAGGTTGCTTCTCTCCTTGAATAGTTTCCATCCATTGCTTCTTGTTCTGCCTTCAGCTGCTTTGGAAAAATAAATCGACCCCCCTCTTTTTGGTGACAGCCTCCCAAATATTGGAAGATTGCTATCATGTCACCCCCAGTTATTCTCTTCATTAGACTAGACCTACCCAATTCCAGCAACTGTTGTCCTAAGTGATAATACATTCTGAAATGTTTTTAGACACCTGGATTTTTTTGCCTGCCTTCTTTTTCTTTCATTCCGTTTTTCAATTCAGAGCAGAAATCTTTTGATTCCAGGGTAGAGACAAATGGCTTCAGAAAAGGCAATAACTCTTTGATCATATTTGGGTAGGATTGCTCTGCACTGTTGACATTTCCCCACTTTGACTCTGTCTTCATTTTCTGAATTTGAAATAGGTCTAGATGTGAGTGGTTCTTTGAGGCTAAGCTTGGTGATTTGGATGGATGGAAGCATTTGATGTAAAGGCAAGGCAGTCTCTTCTGAGATTTTTCTTCCCAAAAGGCAGACATTAATGAGAGGGTGTTTGTGTGTGTGTGTGTGTGTGTGTGTGTGTGTGACTCCAGGCAATGCTCCGCTTGCAAACTTTTTTGAAATTTATTCAGGAGGGTTTTCTGCAACTATATGATTACAGAATAACAGAGTTGGAAGGGACCTTAGAGGTCTTCTAATCCAACCCCCTTGCTCAAGCAGGAAACCCTATTTCAGACAAATGAAATGTCTTCTTGAAAACCTCCAGTGATGGAGCACCCACAACTTCTGGAGGCAACTCGTTCCACTGATTAATTATTCTCATTGTCAGGAAGTTTTCTCCTTAGTTCTAGATTGCTTCTCTCCTTGATTAGTTTCCATCCGTTGCTTCTTGTCTTGCCTTCTGGAGAATATGCTGACCCCCCTCTTCTTTGTGGCAGCTCCTTAGGTATTGGAAGACTGCTATTATGTCACCTTTGGTCCTTCTCTTCATTAAACTAGACAGCCAATTCCAGCAATCGTTCTTTATATGTTTTAGCCTCCAGCCCCTGTCCC